>JADRCD010232528.1:30597-41892 GCA_019843815.1 Montemys delectorum
GAGCCTCCCAGCCTCCTTTCTGAATTTCCTTTTTCTTTTCTGTATCCTACACAGCTTGAGTATCCCAGACCAAAAATGCTGGAGAAAGGAAACCATTTGGATTTCAGATTTGGCGGTATTTACAGCTATACAATGAGATAACTTGGGGATTAGGATCCAAGTCTAAACACAAAGTTCACTTAAGTTTTGTACAGCTTACTCATGTGGCACAATTTAGGACAATTTAATGCAATATTTTATGCTTGTGTTTTTAGAGTGACCTGTAACATGAGGTCAGCGGTGTCATTTTCTGCTTCTGACATCACTTTGGGTTTTGGAGCACAGAGATTGTTTGGTTAAAGATTCTCAACCAGCATTGCATTTGCTGTTATACTTATTATGTTAATTCTACAAAAACAAAATGCCTTTGCATTTAAGCATTAAAATCAGTTGGATATAGCAGCATGTGCCTTCAATTCCAGCACTCCGGAGGCAGAGCTAGGTGAATCTCTGTGTCCTGATTGGCTGAAGCCAAGCCATTTATATCCTAGTTACAAGGTACTCTGACAGCGTGAACCCTATCAACTATCTACCTATGTCGGAGGTTAAAAGGCAGAAAGAGCACCCAGAGATGCTGCCACCTAAAAAATGTTGACTGCCTGCCACACATGCCAAATATTTCCAAGTGATTGTGTGTGTGTGTGCACGTGCTCATGTGGCCTGCATGCATGTGTGATGTATGTTCTGTTCTGGTGGGAGAACCTTATGTGTGCCTTCAGGGGAAAGCAAGAGAGATGTTGGGTGTCTTCCTCTGTCATTTTTTTCTACCTTATTTGGGATTTGGGACAGTCTCTCCCTGAACCTGGAGCTCACCAATTTGTCATGACTGGCTGGCTGGCAAGCTCCAGTGGTCTCCCTACATTAGCTTTCCAGCACCACATGCTGAACTCAGATCTTCATGCTTGCAGAGCAAACATTTCTGGGACTGAGCAGTCTCCTCGGCCCTTCCTCTCTGTCCCACATGATTTTTGACTTAAGAAGTTACTCCAAGTGATCTTTAGCTTCTCTTCTTCTGCAGAAGGTATCCTTTATTTGGTAATGTCCCCGAAGCGGTCGGGAAAATATTGTTTTGTTGCTTAGGTATTTTGTACAATGTGTGTGTGTGTGTGTGTGTGTGTGTGTGTGTACACCTGTGTATGTTTATGGTGTTAGACTGGAAAAATACTTATAAAGATCTTTCATCAAGAGGTTCTTAATGAGGCTAAACACACTTTTCAGCAACCATGACAGACAAATACAGGTGGCTGAGACCATGGAAAGAGTCCAACTCACCACCCTGGGTTTGGGGGTTGGGCATGGAGTGTGTGTAACACTCTACAGCTCCAAGTTAAATTGCTCAGCTAACTTTGATCTAGCTGCATGTAGAATACTGAAGCCAGCTTGCCTTACACAGATAGGCAAATGAGACTTGCAAAGCTATCTTCCATCCTGTGTGTACTCTCCAGTCTGAAATTCCATCTCGAAACAGTTGAAGCAGTGTTCACTAGGGCTCAGGAAAGAGAACATTTCTTTTGTCAATAAACATTGATAGGAGATTCTGTGATGGCATACTTTGCTCATACCAGAGTCTATTTAGTCACCAGGTTTGTGGTTGTCAATCTTTATTGTCAACCAACAGGATTTGGGGACATCTCTGTGAGAGCATTTCTGGAGACGCTTAACTGAGGAGGGAACACCCGCCCTAAATATGGCTGGCCCTATACTCTCAGCTTGTATGAAAGGCAGAATAAATAATTGAAAAAGAGAAAGCCTTACAAAGACCAGCTTTCCAGTTTCCCTGCTTCCTGACTGTAGATGTAATGTGACCTGTGCCACATCCTTCTGCTACCTTGCCTTCCACACCAGGACTGAGGGATGGTATGCCCTCAAACTGTGAGCCAAAGTAAAACTCCATCTATCCTTAAGCCGCTAGTCTTGGGGATTTTATCATAGCATCAATAAAAGCTACTAATACATCATCTGTATTGGTCAAATCCTATATCAAAGTCTGTTTCTATGATCAAGATTGCTCATGTATTTCACAGATGATGGACTAATTTGAGTTGTTTTGATTTCTGTTATGATTTCACTGGGTTTGTGAAATTTTGGTAAAGGCATCTGAGATGTCTTTTTTATATTACTGGGGATACATGGTATCAGCACAGCTTACTACAGGTGAATGCCAGCTCCCTTATGATGAAGGTTGTGCATGGTGTCTTCACTGCTGCCCTGCTCTTATGTCCCCTTTCCTATTATTTCTCCGCTTTCCTAGTCTTCAGAAGCCAGTTTTTCAGAGCAGCATACTGCCCCTTAGAAGGGCACATCTGCTTGTACAGACCAGCATACTGCCCCTTAGAAGGGCACATCTGCTTGTACAGACCAGCATACTGCCCCTTAGAAGGGCAGGTCTGCTTGTACAGAGCTGCATACTGCACCTTAGAAGGGCAGGTCTGCTTGTACAGAGCAGCATACTGCACCTTAGAAGGGTAGGTCTGCTTGTACAATCTGGCAACTGTTATTTCCGAGTTTCCTTAGGGAAGGCTTGCCTTTCTTCCAGCAGGTGTTATGAGATCATCTGTTTGTATCGGTGCAATGTTGTGTGTCTGCTCTGCACTTTCACCTGCGATCCAATACAAGCTACTTTGTTTATAACTCGAATTGTTTCCATTTCCCTTTCTGCTAGCAGGAGAGCTTTCATCTGTAGTCCTGTATCCTTTTCAACATGTTGTGGCTGTTTGCTATTTTGTTGTAGTTAACTTCTTTACCTTCAGGCACTAGAGCGTGCTCCTAAATGATTCTCTGAAGTGCTTTTAAATTCCTCTATTTACAATGAATAATATCCTCTTGACGATACTGTTTTAGACTGATAATGTCTACTTTGTTTTCTGTGATGGATTATTTAGTTTTCTAGAAACTGGAGGTAGACAGGAGGGAACAGGAGGAGTGGACTTCTGGGAAAATGGAGTATCCAAGACTGACAGAGGAAAAAAGAAGTTCATGGTGGTGGTGGTGGTGGTGGTGGTGTGTGTGTGTGTGTAGTTGCCATCTGAAGCTTTCATCTATCATTTATCTACCTACCTACCTATCATCCATCATCTATCTATCTGTCTGCCTGTCTGTCTGTCTGTCTATGTATCTACCTACCTATATACCTATCATCTATTTATTATCTGTTTATCCATCCATCCATCTATCTATCCATTCATCCATCTATCTATCAATCTTTGAGATGGGGGCTCATGTAGCCTAGGCTGGCCTCCAGTTCTCTATATAACTGATGATAACTCCTTAGCCTCCTATCTTTACCTTCTAAGTGCTGGGATCACAGGCATGCACTATCACATTCAGCTTCCTATAAATTTCATCTCTTCGAACTGACTTGCCTCACTACTGTGGGAATATCGACAGCAGTTCTGAGCTTGTTTGTGTCCACTATGCAATTCAGTTGGGGTTTAGTGTTCACTATCAGTTATTTTTCATGAGGACCAGGTGTTGGAGACAAAGAATAATGAATGCCACTGTTAATGAGCAATTTTTCCTATTTTGTCTTAGGCAAATCCCTTCACCATGAGCATCATCATGGTTACCATGTCATGGTAACAGCAGATGTGTTGACGCTGACTTTGTGAGTTGAGAGGCCAAAGAATATCAAAGAGGGCCGACAAGGCAGTCCCTGAATCTCCCAAAGTGTGCTATTCACTGGAAATCCTCAGATATTATATGTATTATGAAGATGGTAATATGATGCTAGTATCCATGAGGATTAAACTAGATGAATCAGTGTGCAGTGCAGGTCTGGCACATAGCAGCAAAATCTGGCTGTCATTGTGATTAAGGCAATTTTTTAGAGTGCTTTCTTATATCATCTATGTATGTATGTATGTACGTACGTATGTATGTATGTATCTACCTATCTGTGTATGTATATACGTATGTATGTATGTATGTATCTATCTATCTATTTTGTATCTATGTATCTATCTGTGTATGTGTATATGTATGTATGTACATATCTATCTATCTATCTATCTATCTATCTATCTATCTATCTATCTATAGAAGATTCTGAGACTTTAATGCTTCTTAGGCAAGTTCATTTTGGGGAAGTACTTGTTTCCTCCTGGGCAGAGGAAGTGGAGGCTTGAGACTGATGCTCTCTGCCTTTCCAGATGTCCACAGCCAAGGCAAGAGCTAACTTTATCTGTAGGTCAAATCCAGCCAGTTCACTATTTTATGTAAAAAAAAAAAAAAATCAGCTGGTCCTTTCTGATGAGCTCTTTTATCCTTGAGCATACCATGGGACTCTGCTAAGAATTCATTTTCCTGTCACATAGCCTTCAGTCTCTGCGGTGACCATGCTGGGTGGTCATTTCATTATTTTCATTTTCTTGTGGCATGTGAGGCTGTGGCAGCCAGGGTGCTTAGGGATTGCTGCCACTCTGTGCCGAGTGTGCACCTGCTCTTCGTGTGTGTGTTCCCACATGTGAAGGACAACAACTTAACTCTTTCTGCTTTTTTGGGGGGGGGGCTTTAATAATGCTACTTAGTATCACAGACTCTATGAGATGGGCATCCGGTGATGTTCCCTAAAGAGCTTTACTCTGGTCCCACTAAACAGGCTGGAGCCCAAGAGCCAAGCAATCCACAGAAAGCTGTCCAGCCATGTCCCATCTGATCTTGTTTTACTCCACAATGTTAGCTTTGGAGGAGCTACTGCCCTCCGATGGTGTGCCTAATTGCCACGTGTCAGCAGCTCAGTTTGGTATCCTAGATGCACAGCCATGTGGTTCTGAGTGGAGACAGGCGCTTCCGGGAAGACACTAATGGAACTCTTTTCTGAAAATAAATAATCATTCTCACTGTTTACTACATTTTCTCTTTAATTCAGACTGGTGTCTGACTGGAGAGGAAATTGCTAGTTACTAAGTTGCTGATGAGAAGATGTTTTCCAAATCTACTTCCTGAGGGGGCTAGTCAGACAGAACTATTCATGTGTTAGAGGTCCGGACCCTGACAACCTAGGTGGAATGTGGAGTGGATCTGAGTACCAGGGGGGCTTCTCTGTGTTACAATGGCCTCTTGATGGATCTGAGTGCTGACAGCATGAAGTGTTCATCTAATGAAAGTTCATCGAGTCATCTATGAATGATTTGTGTACTTTAAGTATATGGTGCTTGATTAAAAAGTTTACTCTTTGTGTTATATCCAGTTAGTGGAATATTGTTCTGCACTAAAAAAATTTGAGCATCACTTAATGAGTGTACACATGTGAGCCGCATGAGAGCACACACACACACACACACACACACACACACACATGCGCGCACACACACCCTAAATGGATATTCCTAAGTGTGGTAAAGTGCTCTGAAAAGGCACCATGACCTGAGATTCCAACCAGATGACCTAGAAAAGTAAACCATAAAAATCATCAATGGTTCCCTGGGCTTACTCAGAAGAGAAGGATAATATAGCCAAACCCCCCGAGGACTCTGAGTGTGGGGAAACTATTCTGTAGGATGCTACACTGACATCATGACAGCTTTCCCTAGATCACAACATGGGTGAACCTCAATGGCAACTGTGGACTCAGTGACAGAGGCAGACAAATTTATGTTAGTCATTAGCAATGCTTGGGCTACACTGGCTAGAGGTATTGATAGTAGGGTGTGTGTATGTGCAGGGGTTGGTGTGGAGGCACACGGGGTTTCTCTGTTCTGCTGGCTCAAGTTTTCTATGAACCCATGACTGCTCTAAACAATAAAGTCAACATCAAAGAAAAGCACATACATGTTCTGTTAGTCAACTTTCTGTCACTCTACTAGATATTAGTGATTTCTTTCCTTATTGCTATGATGCCACACCTGACAGAAACAACTAAAGGAAACAAGGTTTCTTTTGAAGCTGCACATCATGGTAGGGCAAGTGTTGTATTGAAAGTGGCCTCAGCTGTGGTGCCAGATGCATGGTGTAGCTGGTCACATTGCATAAATACGTAGGAAGCGAGAGAGATGAGTGATGCTGCTCACATTCTTCCTCCTTTCTATTCAGTTTTGGATCCCATGTTCAGGGCACATCTCCCCCTCTTAGTTAAATTTCTCTGGAAGCACCTCAGACATACCCAATCACCGCATCTTTGTGATAATGCCATATCAGGACAAGGTGACAGCAAGTTGAACTATTGCAACTACTTTAACCAAGAACTAGTGTAATCACCTTATAAAGGTGGGTTTATTTTGGCTCATGGCTTTGAAGGCTTTGGTGCATTTATCCCTTGGCCCCAAGACCTTGGGTCAAACACTGTGTCATGACCAGAAGGTAAGGTGAGACAGAGCTGCTCACTGTATGGCCAAGATACAAAGCAAAGGAAAGGGGAGTCTAGGGTTCCACAGGCCACTTTCAGGGCAAGCCTCCCACTACCTAAAGACTCCCTATTGGTCCCAGCTCTTAAAGAGCTTTGCAGTTCCTAATAGAAGCACCCTAGGGTTCAAACTGTTAACACATGGGCTTTGAGCGGACATTTAAGATACAAACAGTAGTGCACACAAATGTTACTTTTAAACAAGAGCCTGTACGTTTTTGTTATAAATAGAACCACGCCTCTCTACCTCCCAGGTGATCAGCTCAGCCCCACTGCACACAAGTATATGAAACATTTAGGGAGATGAGAGAAAGCAGCTCTCAGAGGTAGTCTTTTCCTCTGTGAGGTGGGCTAACCGTCTAGAACAGAACAGACATCTTTAAGAACTGTGCTCTTATAGAATTATTTATTAATACTCATTCCATCAGCAAACAGAAGGTTGGGATGAGTGGCTGCTTATGGGTGCAACCATTAGGAGCAGATCTCCAGACTTCTGCTTGTTCACCATTATTCAAAGTGGTTTTAAATTACTGCAAAGAGAAAAATGGGCTGGAGTGCGTGCGGTGCTAAGCTCTTCTGAGCAGTCAATGTCTAGAAACTCTAACCATGGGTTTTCAAAGCAGAGTGTATATGGAAAGCAAAGCAGACGAGTTTCACTGTGGACAAATGTTGATGGACTATGTGCCTGTAACTGTCCATTAAAGGTAAACCTGCTTATTGAGTACCAATGAATGCACGAAGTATTGAACTCTTGTCTCTAAGAATTCACAGCTTTGCCAGGGACCATGACACTGTCTCCAAGTAATAACAAATGGTGACACACAGTGTGGCATTACAGAATATTGGGGTATTTAAGGACATCTCACCTAAGCTGGGAGAGAGAGTGGGGGGCCTCTTGTATTATGTTTGGGGGAAGGGTTGCACACAGCATAAGCCCTAACACAGAGAAGCTGTGAGGAACTCAGTCTTATTCTTTTTGAAACTCCAGAAGAGAAGCTGTACTGGCTGCCTGTTCATGTGTTTGGGCACATTAAAGAAAGAGTTGTGCCTGAGGGTACAGCTCAGTTGGTAAAGCGCATCCCCTATTACTTATGTAATTAAAGCCAAATTTTATAGGTTTAGAGTTTTTAAAACTTACTTTTAATAAGGGTTCTCAAATATTTTGACCCCACTTCTAACTCATCCTCCAAAGGTAGGGGAGAAGAAGAAGGTAAGTAGGATGAGGGTGTGGACCTGTTTAGAAGTAGTTCTCTGGGAATGACTCCAATCTGTTGGTCAGGACGCCAGCACTCCAGTTCAAAAGGGTCACCAAACACAAATCATCAGCGGTGGCACAATCCAGCAGAAACGACGAGGCCTCCGCCAAACTGGCACAAGTCAGGGAGAGTGACTAGGACCAGCCAGAATGCCAGGAATTCCCTGTGGTGCCTCTCTCAACAAAGCGAAGATCAGTGAAGATTTGAGACCAATGAAGCATCGCCAGGCTAGCTGTGCGAACACCTGTCACTGTCCGTTGAGTCCTTTTATACACATCACACATCCTCCCACAGATCTTGCCTCAGCAAAATACCACATGAGTCTGTATCACGTGACACAGCCAGGAACTTTCACTTCAAAGTTTGGCAGCATGAACCTGTAATCTTAATTCTAGGGAGTGGGAGGCTGGAGGATCCTGCAACTTACCAGCCAGCAGTCTAGGCAAATAAAAAAAAAACAAAAAGCTCCAGGTTCAAGGAAAGATCCTGTCTCACAAAGTAAGGCAAAGCAATATTGTAGTAGACATCTGTTTGATTTCAGGCCTCCTCCACACACATGTGTGCAAGTGCACACTGAGTTGATCGGAAAGCAAGCAACGTCCTTTTTCCCTCTGTGACGTTTAAGACCGTTCAAGTACTACACAGAGAAGGCAGAAAAGTTTTAGAGAAAAGCATTCAAGTAATAAGACATTAGTTTCCACATGGAGGTGCCACGTGCTTCCATGCAGGAATTCCTCTCATGGGTTCCATCTATTGCTCTCTGACCCCTTATGACCACAGTCACCAACCTCCACTGTGATGACTGACTGACTGCTGCTGCTGCTGCTGCCTCATTAACTCATAGATGGAGAGCTGCTATCAGCATCCCTGGAAGCAGTTTGCCTGTGGTCAGGACCTGAGGTAGAAGAATTATTGATCTCTGCATGAGTAGAAGCCAAGGGTAGAATGATACGATGTTATGTCTACACAAACATATGCCTACAGAGGTGCGGCCCGTGACTTATGAGAGCATAAAAGAAAAAGAAAAGAAGCAAGACTCTTCTCCATTTGACATGATGATGGTTTGTCGGAAAGGGTTTGACTGAAGCTTATAGTGAATATACAAAGCAGACGAGGCCTGTTGGTCTTGGAGAACGAAAGGAGATATCTTGCGTCTTCACCTGTAGCAGGGCATCCGCATGTTCCCTGACCACCGTATAGAAAACCTGACTCCTAAATCACAAGGCAACCATGGAAGCTGGAAGAAGAGAAGTTTAAAATAAATGAAGTAATTTAGTCTAAGTGATGAGAAGCATCTAGATACTAATTAAAAAAAAATATGCAGGCTGAAAATACAAAATGGCAGTACCATGAATAGTGGTGCCATTAGGTCATAGCCTCAAGGGTAGGATACTTATGAGTCCAGAGTGATCGTGACAAGTGATTAAATAGATAAATGGGAAGCAGAGAGAATTCTTCCTTAAAGAATTCCAAATACCATATATTAATCCTGTTGCCTCTAGGGGACATTACACTACCCTCCTACAAACTGTGGAATGTTCTGAGGAACAACGAAGAGAAATAGAGAATGGCAGTTTTTCTGTGGGGGAAACCTGGCAGGGCCAGCCCTAAACCACTGGGATCAGTTGGTAACATAAGCAGTGCTGAGCCCTGCTGGCCTCCTGCATGCTGTGCTAAGGGGTGATGAGAAAGGCTCTCCCACCTCTGCCACATCCTTTCTAAAAAACAAAACCGTGGGCCACTTGAGAGAACGCGCCAGATAAACTCCAGAAGAAGTTCACTCTACAAGTTATCTGTGCTAAAAGGTCATGAAAGCAGAGCCACGAGATAATAGAGTAAGAATATCTCTACACCTGCTAAACAAATCTAAATATTAGCTAGAAACTTAGAAAAGTCTGCCATGTTGATATATAATGAGTGATGAGAAGGACCGTGTGTGGTGACACTGTACTGTCTCCAGGACCTTTCTAGAGGTCTAACATTATTCCTGTATTTATTGCTTTTTTTTTTTCATCGCGACAAAAGCCCTTGACAGAGAAACTTTAGGGGAAAAAAGGGGGTTATTTTGGCTCATGGCTTTGGAGATTTCAATCCATCATAGTGAGAAGGATGTGGGTCGCCTTTTCTCATCTAGATCGGCCACCAGCAAGCCTGGTGATCCTTCTGTCCTCCCATCATCCTGCTGGTTGTCCAATCAGTGCCAGGGTTACAGGAAGTGGCCACACCCACATCTTTACAAGGGTGTTGGGGAGCTAACTTCAGATCATCAGGCTTACCCAGCAAGCACTTTACATACTGAGGCATCTCCCCAGCCCCAAACGGATCTAAGCTAAACAGATCCAGAGTGGGACGGTTAGTCCATCTGAGGGCCTTACCCCACATCATTGTATGATCACAATAAATGCAGTATTTCTGATAGGATGTTGGGGGAGGCACAGCCATGATGACCATTGTGGGTTATTTCCCTTCTATCCCTAATATTAATATCTGTCTCTGAAGTGGGTTGGAAGAAGTAGAGTAAATCTGCTCTTTATTCTAATTCTTAGCAGGTAGCAAGGGTGCCGCCATGTCTTTCCTGCTCAGCTTCCAATCTCTTTCCATTGCTCATTCTTTCTTTTGCCTTCCTCCCAATTCCCTTTTCTCCAATGCACTACCATTTATTGTTTATTCAGAAAACAGTTCCGGAGTGCTCAGTATGTCCAGAGCCTGGCAAAGCAATGATGGCCAGTATTGCCTGTTGTCCATGGGGACCGGGCCACCTGGGCAGGTGGCAACAGTGAGAGTGGGGTGTCTAGAGAGGGGACAGGTGGGTTGTAGAAAAGGCTGCAGCTAGACACAGCAGATGGCCCGGCTTGAGTTGTCCAGGCTCATCTGGGTTGTGTCATCTGCTTTTCTCATTGCTCTGACTTCATACTTGACAAGAGGTGACTTAGGGGAAGGAAGATTTACTCTGGGCCACAGTTTGAGAGTCCAGCCCATCACAGCTGGAAAGGCGGGGTGGTAGCAGCTTACATCTGTATGGATTAGAAATACTGATATCTGACCCACTTTCTCTCTTTCTCTGGCCCTTTGGATGGCATCAGGGAGCGTCTCCCCTTTTCAGTTATCTTCTTTAAAAGTGCTCTCATAGACAGGCAAAAGCATGGCTCAGGAACACCTAGGCCTTTCTTAATCTAATCATGCTGATAACAGAAATTGTCATACGGGGTCATCGGGAAAACAGTTCATTCTGGGAAAAGGCCTGGACATAGATCCTTCCAGGAAGAACTGAGGACCTAGGCCAAGTAACCCTAGAAGGACTGAGAGGAACAAGCCAGAACTATGAGAAGGAGTGGGTGGGGCCCAAGTCCTTGTACCTTGCTCAGAGCAGGACACCCTGCTATGTCTACTGCTGTCCCTGCAGCATGGAGGTGGTAGATTCAGAGTCCTCTCAGCTTCTGTCCTCTTTTTCCAACATTCCAGTGGCTCAGAAACAGAGCTGGCCCCAACTCTTAAGGAGGTTAGCATCCAAGTATATCATTAGACTGAAAGAAGAAAAAGCCAGAAGAAAAAACAATAGAGAAGAGAAAATGTTGGTGACCTGTTATTTTAGAATTCTACCTTTTAGCCCACCCCTGACTGATTCTCTCTTTGTCTGTCTGTCTGTCTGTCTGTCTGTCT
>JADRCD010232530.1:2803-14342 GCA_019843815.1 Montemys delectorum
TGTGTGTGTGTGTGTGTGTGTGTGTGTGTGTGTGTGTGTGTGTGTGTGGTGTGGTGTGTATATGTGTGTGTGTGTGGGGAGAGAGAGAGAGAGAGAGAGAGAGAGAGAGAGAAGTTTCATCTGAGAAACTTAGCTTTTTTCTTTCTAGCATATTCTTGAAGAAAAAAATTAAAAAAATAATAATTCTTACATGTAGGAAGTGATAGAACATAGAGACAGAACTGTGACAAATTAAAGGTGGAAAGGAGGCCACACACTTGAACCCACTGTAGTCAAAAGGTTTAGAATGAAGTCTTAGATCTTAGAAGGGAGGTCTGACCCCTCTTGAATCTGGCTTATGTGAAACTTCTTAGACTAGTTGAAAAAACAGTGCAAAGGAAATGTAATTGACTTTACATTTTACCTCAGAGGTCCAGACGGCCTTTTGGAAAGCTGAATGTGCTATTGCATGTTCGATCAATGATGCTGATGGAGGGACTACAAGAAAGGGTCAGAGTGCTTCAGGATAGTCCAGTATTCTAGCCAGCTGTGACAATACTCTAGGTGTATGAATGAAGCCATTTCAGTCCTTCCAGACAAGGTTGCAATCCACAAAAATACCTCAGCGATGTTATCTGGCCCATGACATCAGGAGATGAAGGAATGGACAAGGTTCCTACTTAGCAAAGATAACTGGGGTATCAATAATGCAGTGTCAATAATCAAGGTTCTCTAGAACAGAAATGCTAGGATGAACACATACCTTACAGGGGATTTGTTAGGTCATTGACGTACACGAAGTGCTCCAAGTAGGTCAACAATAGCTGACTGATGCTGGAGAGGCTAAGCGTTCTGTTGTTTGGACAATGAAGCTGGGTATCTCAGCAATCCTAATCTGGCACTGGAGGCTTAGAAGATTCCAAGAACTGCTGGTCTTTTGTCTACAGTGGAAGCCAGAAGCTAGGACCTAACATGGGTGAAGGACAGCAGCAACAGCAGCTGGGTAGATTATGCTGCTCATAAAAGTGAGCACATCAGGAAAAAAAGAAAAAAAAAGAAAAAGCTAAATGTCCTTTTTCCTTGTCCTTGTATGACGCTGTCACCGTTAGGCACTGCTGCATTTAAGGTGCGTCTCCAGACTTCAAATCAACTGGTCCAGAAGGCTTCAGAGCAGCACCCAGCAGTGTGTGCTTTGATCGACACTTGAGACTAACATCACATCTTTTTACACACAGTTCCTCCTGCATTACACACAGTTATGCAGAAGAGATTTTAAGTCTTATAGGTGTCTATGATAAGATCATGTTTGTCAAACACAGGCTAACATCTCCGGTACCTTTAGATGATAATTCTCTCATTGTAGGAGGTGAAACTGTCTTTTTCATAGATCAGGATCTTCCTGTGAAGGAAGGTCATTTTTTATTCTTCTTTGCTCTAGGTGGTACTGGCCTCCAGTGCACATTGAGACCATCAACTCTAATGCCTCATCAGGTTAAAATTCACCCAGTCCTCAGGAGCACTGTGAGTCACAGCTCCTTCTCATTGACATCAGTCTTTCTGGTATCTGAGATACTATTCCTTGAGCTCACGGCACTCAAATCACCTGTAAAGAAGTGGGTTACATGACACTCAAGTCCCTTCCATCTCAGGCACTCAGGTTTCTGAGGAAGAGTCTGGCCATTTCTTCACTTAATGAGCATTGTAATGTAGCTATCTCCCTTCCCCCTCTCGAATGAAAACATTGGCTTCTTATTTGTTTGTTTGGTTTGATTTGGTTTTTTGTTTTGTTTTGTTTGACAGGGTTTTTTTTTTTTTTTTTTTTAGGACAAGGTTTCTCTATGTAGCCCTGGCTGTCCTGAAACTCACTCTGTAGACCAGGCTGGCCTTGAACATAGAAATCTGCCTGCCTCTGCCTCCCAAGTACTGGGTTTAAAGGCGTGCGTCACCACTGTCTGGCTATTTTTTCCCAGGTACGAATGTTGAAAAATCTAGATGAATCCCAATGGTTTTCTTCCCTGACAGTTCTAATAAGCTTGGTTTTGCACAGCTAACAATTTTTCCACAGAGGTGAGTACAGTGGTTTTCAAAAGAGTGGGGTGAGATGAATTGCTGCTGCTACTGAGTAGAATCCCTTAAAGCCTTCCTTGATTTTCATAAAATAATTCTTAGCTTAGTAATGCTATTCCGTATGGTCCAATAAGAAAGTATCACATGCTGGGCAGTGGTGGCACACGCCTTTAATCCCAGCACTTAGGAGGTAGAGGCAGGAGGATTTCTGAGTTCGAGGCCAGCCTGGTCTATAGAGTGAGTTCCAGGACAGCCAGGGCTATACAGAGAAACCCTGTCTCGAAACAACAACAACAACAACAACAACAAAAAACAAACAAACAAACAAAAAGGATAATGTTCTTGACTGGAATAAATAACATTTTTCCTCCCTAAATATGTTTGATCTTTTACACCTCATTTTGGGCATCTTCAGGGACTCTTCTGTAGAGCTGCTATCCTATGTGAGATAGTCTACTCAGTGAATGGCTCTACCAGAGTCACACCACATTTTATTGCAATGATCGCAGCATCTTTCAGTTGTCAACTTGTATGTTTACTGAAGGGGATGATAATATTTTGTGTGTGTGTGTGTGTGTGTGTGTGTGTGTGTGTGTGTCTGCATATATGTGTCCCAGACATTCCCTACATCTTCTACAAGAAGGATTTAGCCTGCAACATTATGCTTTAAAAAAGAATTTCATTATCTTTGTTGGATAACAAAACTGAGGCTCCAGGAGAAACGTAGTCACCCAGTCCCCACAGTGGACACCTTTCCCCAACAGAGACTTGATAAGGCTTTTGTCCAGCTCCTGGGATTAGAAGGGCTTCTCTCTAGTGGGAAGGAGAGAGTTTCAGCACTCCCCTCCTTGTGGCTACATGTCCTTTGTTTTCAGAATCAGGGAAATGCCCCAGGATTCCTTGCTCTGTTACCCTGGGAGACTATTGCTCAATCTTAGCAGCTGCTCTGGAGGAAAAGAAAAAGCAGCCATTCTGAATGTATCATATGTACAGCGCAATGTTGAGCTGAAGATTGCTAATGAGTATCGTATGTACAGTGCAGTGTTGAATTGAAGATTGCTAATGAGCAAGAACTCTTTTATTGTGCAGTCTGCTTCCAGTGAGGTCTAGTTCTTAATTTTCAGTGGGTGTAGCAGGAAGTACAACTGCTTTTTTTTTTTTAAGTAAAACATATATGTTACTAATAGTGTTGCTATATAAAACAATATTTGGCCAAGATGGCTAAGATATGATTCATCCCTTTTTCACCAAGTTGCTAAATATTGTGTAGTGAGTGGAGTCACCATATGGCATAACTGAGTTTCCTTTGGAGGCTGGGTACAATATTATGTTGGGTATAGAATCTAGAATTGCACATGTCTGTGGTGGAGTGAATGTGGATGAGACAGCCGACTGCTAATTTCCTTAAAGCCTCATGCACACTAAGATGCACATGACACATGGATATTGTGTCACCCTGCATGCATCTCTGAGGTTGATTTCTCTCGGAAACTGATGGAGAGTGGGCAGTACCACACATCTAGCCACAGATGCAATCTTTGAAGAAAAACGTGTGTGGGCAAGCACAGTGCCAGCTGGGAAAGTCTAAATGACTGAAGCCTGTGACTCAGATATCTTAAATTGCCTTAAAATTAATGAAGCTCTGTGGAATGACTCAGTTCATTCATGTCCTCAGCTTGCAGGCTCCAAAGCTTGCAGAAATGGCTGTGGTTCAAAGCTGAGAAGAGCAGACTTCCTAGAGGAAAGAGGGCCCACAGTGGGAGAAGAGGCACTCTCTGTGGTGCGGGTACTAGCACCCTGGCTGGAGACGTAGCTGAGCCTCTCCATTCTTCCCAGGAGAGGCATGTAGAATCCTCCCTGAGTCTGACTTTTGATGCTTGTAAAATTCAAAAGAGACCTCGAGTATATTAGGTTTTGTCAGTGTTCATGTTCTGATTAGCTAGATGTTTAATAAGAACCAGCTTTCCTTTTGTTTTGAGAATGATTCTTAGTCTGTAACCTAGGCTGGCTTGGATCTCATTGTACAGGGTAAGGCTGACTTCAAATTTGCAGCAAGCCACCATTCCCAGCTTCAGATAAAGTTCAAGTACATCCCAGTCACAGAAAACAAATAATGGAAATTAAGATACCTGTAAGCCTTGATTCTCCTCTTGTTTAAGGATCTTGGGTCCAGTTAGAGAATTGCTGGTTACCACCAAGGTATGCATGCAGCTCAGTAGGACTGCTGGTTGTTTCTTTCCTTTGGCAGCTTGCATGGCACTGTCTGGTACCATGAACACTAGTTCTTAGGGACAAGCATTCAGCTTAGTTCCAGCTCAGGCAACCCTGGATCCTACATCTCAGCTGCATGATACCTTCAGCAATAAGGATTTACCTTACACCTCTGAAAGACAACCAAGGGCAATAACAATAAGCTCTATACATTGGGAGTCTCTTAGATATTCTGACCAACAAGGCAAAAGAAGGATTCTCATGCTTGATGTTAAGATTTTTGTTAAATGATCTTTGGGTTTCATAGGGGTCATTGTCAATCCAGAACGGGCTCCAATAACAGAATTCTCAAAAATAAAGGAAGTAATAAAAACTAAGGCAAACAAACAAACAAGCAAGCAAAGAAACCTAAAGGCCAGTAAAAGCAGCAGTCATCACTCCACTGTCTAAATGGCAGAAAGAAAACAGGGTCATTGGAGCCCAGTGAGGACCAAGACATGAGAGAAGCCCCTGTATGACTGACCAAAGTCCCAGGAGGAATGAGATAGCAGAGTTGAAAAGAAGACAACAGACAGAAACCACCAGAATATTATCTTACCTCACGGTGTCTGTCACTCCTTGATTGGGTCCAGTGGAATGTGCTCCACGGAGGGAGGGAGTCCAGGTCAGCCACCTAGAGGGGTTAGCTTCACATGAAATAGAGGAAAGGAGAAAAGAGAAAGGTAGAAGGAGGCTCTGCAAAGGGTCAAAACAGAAAAGACCTGGCATGCAGCTTATACGTTTCTGGGTTAGGGGGAAAGAGAGGCTATGCCCTAGATTTATTCTGATGCAACTGAACAGTGATTCTCCACTGCAGAGATCTTGAAGAGGCAGGTAAGAGGCAGATTTTTAGTTCTTCAGTGCAAGGGAATCTAGTGAGAGATAAATATTTGCTTCATTGGCATTTTCTCAGTATTTATAAACATCTAGGAATACATAGGACAGGATGCAGGGAGATGCTGAGGAACTATCTGTTAGATAAGTGATGCCTCTAAGAGAGAACCTGCCGGTGGTAAGCTCTGCAAATCTCAGGCAAATGCTTGGGCTTAAGTTCTGAATCATCTTGAGTCTGGCTGTCGCTGCACGCTCTGATTTCCTTGCACTATGAAAAATGAGAGGCACAACCTGAAGCAGTAAATTAATAAACAAGGAAGGGCTTAATATGATATTCTCTGCCTGTTGTTGATGTTCAGTAGTTTTGTATGCAGCAGTGGTCAGGAAAGTGAGATGTTTTTTAACATATTCAAACACTCAGGCGACCATTACCTTCGATCAGACAGATAGAAGAGCCTAGGAATTCTCTTTCCAGTCAAGCCAAGGATGCCCAGCTCCACTCTCTCCTCTTACTTGACACAAACACTTAACCCAGTCAGCCTCAGATTCCATTTCCTGCCTGTCACAGGATCAGCATAAGGGCCTAATGAGGTAATATACGTCAAGTTGCTAGGAAGAGCTTGATATGAACTAATATTCCCCTCCTCTCAGCTTTTTCTGAAAGGGTCATTACACTTCTCAGAATTGATTTAAACTGCAAGAGTAAGGAAGAAAAGAGATATCTTCTGCATTTTTTAAAGCATACTGTACTGTTTTTACAGGCACTTCTTTTATTATGGAGAGACCTCTATACATAATAGAAAGCCCAAGAGACAGTGATATTTATAGGATACATCAAAATTGTCAATTTTCTTTTCTTTTTTTTTGTATTTGGGAATGGATGCTCCCATGTGTTACTTAGGCATGCAAGGAATATGTAGTTACACTGCCAATTCTCCTTTTCAGCTTTTGTAGCAGATTCTGCTATTGGCATAGCCAGAAGCTGTCCCTCTACACTGCCATGATGGTCAAATGCAGTTCTCTCCAAAGAGGTTGAAATGACATTTCATAGACTCCTATATAAAAACAAAAAATAAACAAACAAACAAATAGACAAATCCATGGCTCTATCTATATTATAATATGCTGATCATTGGATTATGGACAGTGTCTCTGAAGGATTTTGAAATAAGACTTCTCTCCCCAGCACAAGAAAGAAACTCGGGGAAGCGATCTCAATCCTGCTTTGAGTGTCTGTTGGGATATTGGTGGTTTGGGTAGAAGAGAGACAAGAAGAAATACCAAGAGAACTAGAGAGGTGCTTCGTCTAGGCCAGGTACAATCGAAACGAAACAAGCAAGCCCCTAAGTCGGTAGGAGTGCATGCAACTCTCAGTCACATGTTCTGTCCCTAATCAGCATTCAAACCTAAAGCTCTCTTTCCCATTTCTTCTAGAATGATGGAATTCCTATATTTCTATCTCTTCTGGCCAACAAGCCAGCAACAGCCTAGGACCCACATACCACCATCTGTTCATTTATTCATCCAACCACTAAGTCAGCCTCTGTTTATCCACTCAGCTTTGTCTGAATGACCCAGTATGAGCCAACTCTGTCTTCTGCACATTATCCTTTGCTGGCCTTCAGAAGCCTGAAGCACCTTGGCCTTAGGCAGACTTCCTAAGTTGTCACATTCAGCTGAACACCTTTTGCATTCATTCCATGCATCTGTGGCACTTGGTCATCATGCCATATCCTGCACCTGCTATGTTATATTAAAGGTATATTAGTATATCTTCCCAGCTATCATACTCTACAGTTGAATTCACATCTGTGGATTCAGCCAGACACTGATCAAAATAGGTCTCAAAAATCATGTCCAAACATGCTGCATCCTGTCATTATTCACTAAACAATGCAGCTATTTTGCATAAATTTTATACTGCCTTAAATATACTACATGATTCAGAGGAGATTTAAATATAGGGGAGGATGTGTGGGGTTTATGCAAATATTGGATTATTTCCTTTAAGGGACTTGAACACCTGTGGGTTTGGGTGTCCACGGGGGTCCCTAGAATTATTTTCTGATGGAGATGAATACTGAGAATTGACTATAGAGTCTCTCTAAATCCGGAGACTATTCAGAAGCCAGTCCCCTCCTTCCCTCTTTGCTCCTTTCTTCTCCCACCCCACCTGCTTTTCTTCTTCTTTGTACACATATTCAGGGTCTGTGAGAGTTCTTGGCTAAGACTGTGTGATCAAAACTCTTTGTAAGCCAGAACTGAACAGAATGACATAGGGGAGAAGGGGAGACACTGAGTTGTTAACACCAGCCGTTGTGCCCTTAGCTTCGTATTCCCAGGGCATGAGCCAGAGGAGGTGCTCAGAAAATATTTGCCAAATGAAAAAAAAAATACTACTAAAGGAGTTTATATATTATTGAGATGATAAAATTGGCCTAAGAACAATTTTAAATGTGAGTCAGTGCTGCTTTGTGTAACATTAGGTAATGGGGATGTTCTATAAATATGTATTGGATCAATAATTTATATTTATAGTGCATTCGGAATTTAAAACCTAAAGTTTTGTATGTTGTGAAGCCTAATTCTATTTTCATTCTTTTCCAAACCGAATACTTGATATTTCTGTCTCAATTTCCTCTTTACATAACAACATCAACTCATCTTATGTAAAATGGGTCATTTTCTATAATCTTTGCCTTATTGGATCCTGCAACAGTGATGGACTGTTTTAGCTTGTGTGTGTGTGTGTGTGTGTGTGTGTGTGTGTGTGTGTGTGTGTGTATCTTTCTTTTATAGTCTCCAAAATTTCACAGATAAGTCTTAAAGATCCAGATAAGTCTTGAGTTTAAATGTTAACCTACATAAATATTCCAAAATTCATTTTCAAATGTAGATAGCATGTATCTTCATAGATTATTTGAGACACAGTATGGCAGAATAAGAGCTCTATTGAGTGCTGTGCACACATAACAGGCTGAGAAATTTTCCAGCCTGAGATCAGGACTTTCTAGTAAGTTGGCTTCAGAATCTAATGACAGGATATGCAACTTGGAAATGAGAAACATGCCTCTTTTTTTTTCTTTCTATCTAAATAATGCTTAGAGGAGGACCTATCAAATCCAATAAGATGATAACATAGCCACGGTTTCCAAGCTGCAAAGGCTGAGGACGGTTGCCTAGCTCAGTGACTGAAGTTCCCGCTGGTCAGGCCTGGGGAGTCTGCATGTGGAGACACAGCAGCCACACAGGAAGCTAGCTGTGACTGTGGCTCCTATGTGACTCCAGCACTGGGGTTTGGGTACACAGAAACAGGAGGATCTCTTGAGCTTACTAGCCAGCTAGTCTATATAGCCAAACAGACAAGAACCAGTTTCAGCAAGTAGTGGTATCGCAAAAAAATAAAAAAATAAATAATAAGGTAGAGAGCAGTTAAGAACACTGGGTAGCAAGCCTGGCAGGGGTGGCATACACCTTTAATCCCAGCACTTGGGAGGCAGAGGCAGGCAGATGTCTGAGTTTGAGGCCAGCCTGGTCTACAGCGTGAGTTCCAGGACAGCCAGGGCTATACAGAGAAACCCTGTCTCAAAACAAAACAAAACAAAGCAAAACAAACAAACAAACAAAAAAAACCACACACAAAACACTGGGTAGCAACCTTTGGCCTCACCATGCACCTACATGGTCACACACTCCTATAAACACAAGTGCACACACCATACATACACACAAACACATATATTCACACCCTCACGAACATACCAGAAAGAACAAATACACAAATGAACTGTAATGTATTACAGCCACATGGAAACTATGGTCACAGAGCTCACAAGCTGACACTGACACCCAGAAGGTCAGGCCTTAAGGACTGTGTGAATAAGTCAAATCCTTATTTTCCAGTTGCCTTCACCTTAGCGATAATACTATTTGGAAATGGATTGCAGAGCCGCTTTGGAACAAGTGTGTTTTATGGTTAGGAAGCATATTCTGGGACTCTAACACACACACACATGACTCATGTAGGCTATACTCAATCAACCTCGACATCCTTGGCTGAACTATTTTTAAAAAAAGTTTTAACCTTGAAACATTGATAGCTTTGCCTCCAAAACGACAGGAATGACTAATAGAGGGATCTGGTAGGCAGCGCACTTTTTTTTTTAAACCATGCATGATTCACCATTTATGAAAAACACTTCACTGCACATTTATTTGCTGGTGACTTTTCAAACTCACCTGAATGGCAAGGAAATAGATCTTTCAGCCACTGAACCAGAGATTAGTCACAAAATTTTCTCAAAATGCCCACAACCATTTGACTGTTGTTGATTGATAGTTGCATTCTGTAGCATAGACCCTCAAATACGTATGTATTTCCCTGGATCATTGTAATGTCACCTCTGCGGTGGCTTTAACAGTTCTGATGGGCAACCAAGAGTAATGACAACAGTCCGAATTTGGGAGAGGGGTGGCTTTGGGACCCCTTCTGACCAATAACTCAGGGGCAGGTATCTCACTGGGCTTTCCATTTAGGACTCAATGGCTTCTAAGGGAAGCATCACCCCCTGCCCCCAACTTAGGTTAATAAACTATTTTATATCTACACACACACACACACACACACACACACACACACAGAGAGAGAGAGAGAGAGAGAGAGAGAGAGAGAGAGAGAGAGAGAGAGAGAGAGAGAGAGAGCTCTTCAGGATCTAAGCACTATTTGTTCCTGGTTTAGGACCAGGATTACAATATTAGGTATGAACTCCCTCATAAACTCATTTAGGAACCAGTGGCTACTTTGATAAAGGTGATGTCATTATTATACCAATGTCACTTTTTTTTTTCTTGACAGGTGGATATGTTATAGTGTTTGCTTCTGGAGAGATGGCTCAATGGTGAAGAACACATACTGTTTGATTGAGCAGAGGACCCAAGTTTGGTGCTTAGCACCTACATATGGCAGCTTAAAACTACCTGTCATCCTAGCTCCAGCGATATGACCCCTCTTGTCTCTATGAACACCTGCACTCATTAGCACACACCAACATGCACATATATGTACACTCGTGTGCACACATTCACAATTAAAAATAAAATAAATCTTAAGTGGATGAGCTTAAAAAGAAGTCAGTTGTGGAGGGTGGGATGGGAACCTGATCTGGTTGCTTAGCTTAGCTCACATAATATCAAAACATAATAGAAAATCCCCAAATAGCTGTTATGTCCACAGACATATCCTAAAACAGAGATGTCTCTCTCTGTAGGAAAGAGATATAAAAGCAAAGACCCACGACTGCCTAGGTGTTGAGAATGAAGGATGACTGAGGGCTCAGTCCTAGACAAAACACTTAACCCAGCCTCTTAAAACCCAGGGAATGTTATAGAAGAGGAGGTAAAAATAACATAAGAGCTACGGGCCAGAGAAGGGGACTGTCTAATCACTGTCCTCTAAGCAGGACGCTGACATGGATACCCAAACTTTCAGTAGCTTTACAAAATGGTACGAGCTTGCCAGGAGCCAGACCTCCCTATAAGCCATCTGTAAAGCACTAAGAGACTCACAAGGTCCTACCATATACTGTTAACCTGTTAGCACCTGACAGATTCTTGAAAAAAGAAAAAAATAGCGTATCCAGTGTGTACTCACAAGGGAGCCCACCAGGTTTAGATGGGAGGAGGACAGAGTTGAATAAAGCAGATCTAATAAATAGGGGAAAGATGTATGGGGGCTGGCTGGTAAGGCTAGGGGAGAAATGGGAGGAGGAGACACTGAAATACAGTGTAATGTATAAAATGGTAAAATACCAAAATTTGTTAGTGAAAAACTTTTTCAAGACAGGATGCCTGAAGTATTAAGTAGAATTAGAGCAAATTCTGCAAATGAGGAGAATATTTTTAATAAGTTCCTTCCAATCACAAGTATATTTCAGGTCAAACATTGTCCCAGTCCCCAGGTTTGGCTACATTCTGGGTTCCTCTTGTCCATCAATGCTTCACTAGCCTTGGTTCATCATTTACCCTCCACCATTACTCAAGCCATCCCCTGACTTCAAAAGGACAAAGTCTAATGTCTCCTTGTTTTCCAGACTTGTTTTAAGGATTATAAGGTATGACTCAAAGGCATCAGGATGTTTTTCACTGTTTATTTTTTTGGTGATGGCACATTATCCCCACATACATGTGCACATACAAATACCATACATACATACATACATACACACATACATACATATACACACACACACGAAATTTAACAGCCTGTTTTAAAAGTATCTAATGACATCAGAGACACATATCCTGACTCATGGAGTATGTTTGGATAAGTCAAATATTTCTAAAGTCTGAGCAAAGAATAATGGATAACATACCTGTACATGTACAGGTATATGTATAATGTATATGTACT
>JADRCD010232530.1:14442-24492 GCA_019843815.1 Montemys delectorum
TGTGTGTGTGTGTGTGTGTGTGTGTGTGTGTGTTTATCTATACATTTTGGTGAGGGCTTTGATTGGCAGGTTACTTCAGTCTCAGTGGCATTATTAATTGCATTTGCCTAACAACCAGTTCCAAAGACTGTTTTATTCCTTCGATTAATGAAAGGCAGTATTTACCACATTGCATAGATAATGTGATCTTTAATTTTGAACTTTTTCAGTTCCATTGCTAGTTCATTTTAACACATACATGCCTTAGTTTAAAATTAAACAACAGCAAGAAAAAAAAAAAAAAAAAGACTCATTATGAAACTATTCTGTCTGTTTCAGTGACCTTGGCTTTTATACCTTATAAAACTGTAATTCTTTAACTCTACACATCCTTGTTGCTAATAGAACCACCACATTAAAATCTTAGGTTCCTATTTGGTATCGGCACATGAAATGCAGGTGGAAACGAGGGAGATTAGCTGGTCTGAAAGGCTGAAAGAGGAGTGCTGCCTTGGGTTCAAGGCCAACCTACCCTGCACAGTGAATACCAGGCCAGTTTGTGCTGCAGAGTGATGCTTTATCTTAAATAAGTAAATAGATCAGAATTAATTTGAACATCAATTTGATTTAACTACAACGTGATGATTTTCATTGTGACTGTGGTCACTCCAACTGCCTCTGTGTGAATTTAATCATAGTAGACATGCATTTTCCTTTTCTCATAATAATTTTGAAGTACATGTTGATGTTTCTTCAGCATAATTGGTCTTTTAGTGTTTCTGTGGTTAGTAACATCATGATGATGCTATACCCTAGAGTGTAAGTGTTGGTGATAAACTGTGTCATAGCATAGTCAGCTCTCTTGAGAAACAGAAGTATGTAAGCTTATAGCTATGTAGCCTATCTATCTACCTATCATCTGACCTTCCCTCCTCTCTCTCTCTCTCTCTCTCTCTCTCTCTCTCTCTCTCTCTCTCTCTCTCTCTCTCTCTCTAGTGGTGTGTGTGTGTGTGTGTGTGTGTGTGTGTGTGTGTGTGTGTGTGTGTTAGGATTTCCATTGCAATGAAGAGGCACTTGGAGCAAGGCAACTTTTATAAAGGGACAGCATTTAATTGGGGCTGACTTATAGGTTCAGAGGTTCAGTCCATTTTCATTAAGGCAGAAGCATGGCAGCATCCAGGCAGGAATGACATGGGGAGAAACTGAGAGTTCTATATCTTGTTCCAAAGACAAATAGGAGAAGACTACTGTATTCCAGGCAGCTAGGAGGAGAGTCTCAAAGCCCACACTCACAGTGACACACTTCTTTCAAGAAGCCCACACCTACTCCAACAAGGCTATACTTCCTAATAGTGCCACTCTCTGGGCTAAGCATATTCGAACCACCACAATATGTCACATACACACCATACATATGCACAATTCTTATTAATATTCTTATTATATTATATAATATTATATATGTATATATCTGCACATATATGTGCATATATGTATATGCATATATACATATATGTATAATTCTTAGAGGATAAGATAAGAAAATATTGAATTCAAGGCTAGCCTGGGCTATGTAGCAGGACCATATCTTAACACAAAATAGGGTCCAATCCAATCCAAAAATTTATTTGTATATAATTAATTCACATTACATTTTTCTTGATGTTCCACATAGCAAAATAGCCCCAATCCAAAAATTTATTTGCATATAATTAATCCACACTAAATTTTTCTTGATATTCATCAAGAACGTTTTCTTGGTGTTCACTGTGGGTGTGGCTTTGAGACCCTCCCCCTAGCCTCCTGGAAGACAATAGTCTTCTCCTATTTGCTTTTAGAACAAGATGTAGAATTCTCAGCTCCTCCCATGCCATAACAGCAAAGTGATATATGCTAAAACAAAATAATTTAAATGTAAGCATAGATTTGCCTTAAACAGTATACAGCATTTTCTTCTTTTAAAACGTTCTAAGCAGGATTTCTTGGACTATGCTCCAAGATCTATTCTACATCAGTCTTGACCTGCATTCCTCTTGTTTTCCAGATACTCTCTGACTGGAGGCCTACACACTTGGTTCTTAATTTCCTCTCCTGTTGCTGTGAAAAAAAAAAAAAAGCCTGACAAAAGCAACTTAAAAGAGTTTCTTGCAGCTTGAATTTCCAAGGCACAGTCCATCACAGCAGGGAAGTCAAGGCAGCAGCTGAAGCTGCCTATCAAGGCAGCAGGAGCCTGAAGCGCAAGTCAAGTGTTCACATTCAGGAAGCAGAGAAAAGCGGATGGCTGTTCAAAGCTCATGGTGCATTTCACACAGTTCAGGATCTCAGTGGAGGGAGTGACACCATCCACAGTGTTTGGTTCTTCCCTCCTTAATAAATCTCATCAAGATAACTACCAAAAAGATGCCTGGAGGCCCATCTTCCGATGATTCTAGATCTTATTAGGTTGACAACAGAGATTAATTGTCTCTCTTGAAAACTTCACTGTGGCATAATGATTGAAAGGAGCAGGTTCAAGATCAGACTCACAAACAGAACAAGTTGGAGCTCCATGTGTCCCAGTGTTGAAGAATATTTGAGTCTTTTACATTCTGTCTTTCAAGGTGAGTTATGAGCTGCAATCCGTCTGGAAGGAGTCAATAAAAGAGACATGGTCTTGCTTGCTCATCTTTCAGTTTTAGTCATGTTAAAATGTAGGCTCTCATGAAAATATCCAGGTTAACTCCATTATATAGGCCATGAAAGAAATTGTAAGTGAAAAATGAAGGTCCACCTAACTCACTGAGCTTATTAATTATAACTATAGTACTTTTTAGAAGAGAAAGGAGAATGAAAATGTGGAGCAAAAGGACATGTGCTGAGTCAATGGCTTACGAGGTCACCCTACTCAAAGCAAATGAACTCGTGGGTGTCGCAAATTACTGCTCACTTGACCACTGTCGAGCATATGGCTTGGTTGGAAATGTAGCTCAGTTGGTAGAGAGCTTGTCTAGCATGCAGAAAGCCCTGGATTCCATTCAGAATGCCACATGATCCTGGTATGGTCATGCACACTTGTAATCCTGGAGGATTACAAGCAGGAGATAGAGACCAGCGAAGGGGATGTTCACCTCAAACTTTGTAGCAAGTTTGACCCAGTTTGGATGCAGGAGACACAAACAAACAAAAACTTAAGTAGTTTACCTCAATAATTCTTTTTTCTGAGGACCTTGTGGGAAGGTCCTGTGGAAGGTAAGACTGCCGTGGTGTTTAATCTTGCTTCTTGGAATCTCTTAGGACCAACTCAGTCTCTTGTTTTCTCCAAAGACCAGGCTACTCAGCCCTTTGCTCAAGACAATAACTAGAAACACCTTCACCCTGTAACTGCCTTTTAAGCCTTCTCCACAATCTTTGTCCTAACTACCAACTCCAAGCAGGGCACAGGGTTAATTCCAGTCTAGAGAGAAGGGGAGTCTTTTCATAAAAGCTTCAAGAAAAGAATTAATATTATGGAACCAATTTCTCATTTAAGTGATTTCTAAGGAGTCCCAACAAGGGGCTTGGAATTGTGTGGCGTTCTTTACAACACAGGAAACACCTGACAAATCAGTCAGCTTAAATCTATGAGGTGGCCATACTGTAATTTCTAATTTACGAAGATACTAAGGCCTCAACTCTTTGCCACAAGTTAACTGTTGAAAGAGATGAAATCCCCCAGGTCTCAGTGACCTCCCTCTCCCACACATCTCTCCTCTGACTCTTACTAGAATGTTCCACATATAATTACTCCACACAGAGAAATTGCTTTCCTACTGTTATGAGAGGTCCTGCTAGCATCTTGGAACACACAATCCTTCTTGTCTGAGCAGAGTATAATTATTGATGTAATTTTAAGCCACTGTAATTTCATTTCACTAAAAAGTCACAGCATGAATCTGAAATATCAGGAAGACATTAGGGCTAAAGCAAACAAAATGTTTGGGAGGAAAAAGAAAAGCTGCCATCTGTGGAGTATGCGAGTGGCATCTGTGTGCTCATTACATCCCCTCATTCTGTTGGTGTTCAATTTGTTCCTCAGGTAACTCAATTGACTCATGGGGTTGGAACTCTCGTGTTCCTGAGGCCTTCTGTTTGCTACCGGCTTATGTCTGCCTGTTTTATTATCTATTTTAGCTTATATTATATATGCAGACATTTCTCTTCCCAGTCATCTCAGTAGGTAGCTTCCTGAGATTTCTTCTCTCCCATTCAGAGTGGTTTGTTTATTAGAATGTGATCAAGGATCCTCTCCTTGCACAGCCTGCTTAGATCAATGATGTCAAGTCAGAACATTGCTGAGAGGCATGAGCAGAGCCCAGAGACAGGAATCTGGACTGAGGGGTAGAGGAAGACTGGAGAAAATGAAGTAAGTCAGGGCAACCTAGATGTAGACACTGGCTCTTGCCATCTGCTCCAAGCTTTCCTATTCCTGGCTGAAGAAATAAAGGACAGTGTGAAGCTTTTGCTATTCCAGGTGAGGTAAGATACAAGTAAAACTTCACCCCCACTCTTCGGTGATGCTTAACCATGGCTGTCAGGTTTCGTGGACTGTAGACCCAAGTGTTTGGCCAATTACTAGTTTAGTTCTTGTGAAGATATTTTATGGCTGTGACTAGCATCTGTTTGGCCTAAAGTCGTCTTGCAAAGTGCCTCATTTGATAAGCAGAAAGCCTAAACAGTAAAATGCTGATGCTCTCCCCTCCCCCAAAAAAGGAGCTGTGCTGTGAGACTGTAGCATTGAAAGCCTACCTGCTTTCCAACATTTATGGCATTGGTTACAAGCTTTAGATGGGCTGATCTTCACAATACTATCAATACACAGTTACAGCGCATTTTGCTTGTCTATGTGTCTATTTTCACACAAAGATAGGAAGTAAGAGAGAGATAGAGAGGAAGAGGGAAATGGAGATGGAGAAGGACAGAGAGAGAGAGAGAGAGAGAGAGAGAGAGAGAGAGAGAGAGAGAAAGAGAGAGAGAGAGAGAGAACCAAGTTCGCATGGTGTCTTAGTTACTTTTCTGTTACTGTGGTAGAATACCAAAACCAATGCAATGTATAGGAGAAACTGTTTATTTTGTCATGTGGTCAAGAGGGTTAGACTCCATGATAGAAGGATGGAAGCAGCAGGCAAAGGAGCTGGAGCAAGATGTTAAGCACTCACACTGAACACAAGCAAAGCAGAGGGAGCAAAATGGATTAGGGTAAGGCCTTAAGGTCTCCAAAGCTTTCCATGGTTCCATGCATGGCCCATCAAGACCACCAACCCTCTCCAAACAGTTACACCAACTGGGGACCAAGGGTTCAAATACATGAGCCTTTAGAGCCCTTCTCATTCAAATCACTGCACTAGGACACAAACATGCTACCAGTTCTGTTTCTCTTAGTGCTGAGGTTTGAATGAGAATTGTCCCTGATAGGCTTATGTATTTGAACACTTGGTCCCTGGTCAGTGGAATTGTTTGGGGGAGGTTATGGAACCTTTAGGAGTGGGGGTTTGCTAAAGACAATATACTCTGGAAGCAGACTCTGACACTTCATAGACTCACCCCCACTTCCCGTTCTCTCTCTGTGTTTTCTGTGTGTGGATGAACATGTGCTGAGCCAGCTTACTGTTTCTACTGCTATGCCGTTGCCATGCCTTCCCCACGATGACTGACTTCAGGTCTCTGGAACTATAACTAAAACAAATGCCTTCCTTCTTGAGCTGCTTTTGGTCCTGATGTGTTGTCATAGATTCTGGAAAGTACCTAACACCTTGGACAACTCTAGCTGAGATGGGTTCTGAGACAGAGACTGGGGTTCTCTGCCACAAGTTCAGAAGCAGCTTTCCAGTTGGGCAGTGGAATGGTAGAGAGTGGAAGAGCGGAAGCACATGACACAAAGGAAAGATTACATTGCTCTGGAAGGGATTGCTGAAGCAAACAATGGTTATAAGCCAGTGGTTCTTAACCTTCCTAATGCTCTGACTTCTTAATGGAATTCCTCAGGCTGTGGTGACCCCCAACCATAACACTGTTATCATTGCTACTTTACAACTAATTTTGCTACTGCTATGAATCATCAAATATCTAATATGCAGGGTATTGGATATGTGATGCCCAAAGAGGTTTCAACCCACTGGTTGAGAACCACTTGGAAGGGTATCCCAGTAAGGTTTCAGAATGGAGACAGAGGGGAGATTGGAATGGTGTTGCCTAAAGCCCATGTTTCTGGCAAGGCCAGAAAGATATGCTCTGAGAGACCTGGGAAGGATCCCAGCCATGCCAATACCTTATCCTTGGACTTCTAGCTTACAGAACGAACGGCAAAGAGAATGAATTTCACGTAATAAAAATTTGATAACAGCAAAGGGTATCTAAAGTGCAAACCCCAAAAGTTAATTTAAAATCAAACACATAATGCATCTAGACACATCAGGCAGAGTTCGCCTGGGTTCCTTTGCATAACTTGGCTATAGACTTGTCTGTGACTGTACCAGGCACACTTCACTGTGTATGCCATCACAGCGATTGTGAACACTCGATGGAGTTCTAGGCTTCCAATGCAGCATTTTAATAGTTTGATCACTGTGCCTAACACCTAAATATACATATATGAGCCATCTACTAATGGTGCTAAGAATGTGAAATCACACACAAGTAGAGGTGACCAAGTGGAACTCTGCTATGTGAAATGTTCTGTAAGATCTCTGAGTTGGATACAGCCATGTATTACATAACATTTTGGTAGGGATGGACACATGCATGTATGGCAAACTCACAAGATAATGTTACCTAGAGACATTGTACCTACTTTAGCTTGTGTAAATAGACTCCTGTGTGCTCTCATAATTACAAATATCACCTACTTGTGCATTTTTCAAAATGTTTAAGTCTTTATTTGACATCTGACTGTAGTGGTAGACACATTTTTCTGGGCAAAGGGAGTTTAACACAAAGTTATCTGAAGTGATCTAGCAAAGCATGACAGAAAGAGCCCTTGAACCTTCTGTCCACTTCCTTAGCCACTTTGCTACTCTGCCCTTTTGTAAGTGTTGTAGATACTTAGTAAATGAATTCCTTATTGAGTGAAAGATGTTGTCATTGGCACATTCTTGTGCATAACTCATGGGTGAGTTATAACTGGATTTTATATGCCTAGCGTTCACGTGTAAACATTGGAATAGGAAACTTCTAGCATGCCCTTATCCTGCCTCTGTGTTCCTAGCATGTGTTTAAATATTCCAGTTCCAGAAACTGATCATTTGAAGAATATAAAAGCACTCAAATTATTTCCTTTCTCAGAGTGCTCACGCAGAACACAGAATGTGCTTCACTGGTGCAGACAAGCTCTGGCTCAAAAGAGCAAGACTTTCACTCATTTTAGTTAAACTTTTCCATCCTTCCTACCCAGGGTTTGAAAACTTTAAAAATAGGCCTACATAAAAATGAACAGAAAAAAGACACCCAGAGAAAAGAATGTGAGGGTAAAATCAACCATCCTGGCACAAGCGACCCCACACACCTGGGAAGGCTGGTTATAACATCTCTGACTATGGCATCAAGTGTTGCATTGCCCACTTTTAATCCCACTACTAGGGAGGCAGAGGCAGAAGAGTATCTGTGAAGTAGAAGCTGTCTTGGTCTATAAAACAGGCTTCAGGCCCACCAGGTCTACAGAGTGAGACCCTGTCTCAATTGCCACTACCACCATCCCCATCACCAAAACTACCACCGTCAGCACCACCACCTCCACCACCTTCACCACCTCCACAACTCCACCACCACCCCTACCACCACTACCTGCCAACATCTGGTCAAGGGAATGGAACTACTGGCTTGGCTAGAGCTCTAACATTCTAGCTGGGCTACATTAATCACTCTGGCTAAGAGACTACTGCTGGATGGCAAACTCACCTTAAGCCAAGCTAAAGAGACTGGTGGTGCAGTAATTTGTTCTTTAATGACTTACAGTATATTTTCATTCTGAGAATCATTCCCCCACTCCCCCAGTGCAAAAACTTATGGGCTGTGCAGGGGGATAGAGGGCCTTGAGTCTACTTAGTTTTCAGAAAAGTGTGACTTTTCACTTTCCTTTTTTTGCCCTTCTATCTCCTTTTTAAGCATGCTTGCCTTAACAGTTGGAGTTCCCTCCAGTCCATCAACATTTTGGCTTCTTTGCTTTTCCCTAAAGCTTCTCTCTCTATCCTGTGGCTGTATGTCTGCCATAGGCTGACCTCTATGTCAGCTTACCAGTATGGCTTTTCACCTCCTCTCCTCTATTTTCCTCCTCTGGCCAGCAGTTGAAGCTTACATGCCTTAGGGCTTTTAGACTATAATAAAATTGTTTTTGAATTTGAGTCCATTTTAAATTATTTTACTAATTTATTAATATTTATTTAAATAATTTAAATTCAATAATATAATAAAATATTTTAACAACTTAATGTTTTATTATTGATAGTAAATAATTTAATAATAAAAATGATAAAATAAGATGTCTTAAATAAAATAATTTCTTATTAATAAATAATAAACTAATAAACAATTTATTTACTTATTAATAAGACCTTAGAACTTAGGGAAACCTAATTTTTCTTGCAGCAGTGTCTGAAAAGGAAGGAAGGAAATTAAATAAAAGCAACTAAAAGAAGAAGAAGAAAAGCCAGTCTCTGGCTATGAGATGTCTGACCCTCCATTCTCCATCTGTGTTCTCAAGTGCATGAAGCTCAGAGGCAGAGACTGGCAGATGTGACCCTGTGTGTGGGTTAGAAGCCCAGGGCTGAGGCTGAGTGAGTACATGTACTCAGAAGTAGGTGGTGGCTACTGAAGGTAGAAGCTGAGCCTGCTAATCGGAACTCAAGTTGCTGACCCACAGGAGTTCACTAAGAATTGGAGCCAAAAGGGGATCAAGCCAAAAGGGATTGTGAAACCTGGAAAGAAAGCTGGATGGAAGCATGAGCCATGCAGTCAGGCACACAGGAGACAGTCTGGAATGATTCCAGAGGCAGAATGTGGGGACAGGGGTGTTGTTTCAAGCTGTCACCACATGCAGGAATGCTGGCTGTATGTCAGGAGATGGAACAAAGTGGATAGGAGACATGACTGGCTCAATGCCTGTTCTCGACCATTCCGTTAGCCTCCTGGGGCCCAGGGAAGGAAGACTCTCTCAGGAGCTGCCTGGAAGCCAGCTCTCCTCCTGCGTGGCCCTCTCTTTGTCCAAATGGCTTCAGCAGAAGTGTTGGCAATGATTTCAGAGTTCAGAATAGAGACGGAGATGGAGTGCTCTCTCAGGGCGGGGGCTTGAGTAAATAGAAAGGATGGCCTTTTAAACTTTCAGGATATGGTCTATTTGGAGAAAAGGCCTGTATTCAACAGAGGAAGTAGCTCAACTTGCCCCTCTGAGAGCCACAGACTCACCTGTGTCTTATGCCAGCCCTAGAGATAAGGGTTCCAGCTGGGTCTGTCAAGACCACAGTGCTCACTTAATTAGAGAGGGTGAAGGTGGCCTGTCTCCATATCCAGATGTAGGCATGAGCTTGTACCCTTCTGTCTGAATACAAAACCACAGTGCTCCCTTAGCAGCTGGATTCCCATTGCAGGCCCCGAGAGAGCAGTAACTCATTTAGAGCTGAGTCAGCATTGGCAGAGGCCCTTGCTCAGTGAACCAGCTCTGACATCTGCATGGTCTTTCTTCACCCTTTTCCTCTGTCCCTGTACCATTGGCTGTTTAAAATGCACTACACACTGTAAATCCCTAGTAAGGAGCAGTTAGTATGACTCACTCATTCAATAAACAAACACTCGCTGAGCACCTAGTATGTGCAGATGCTGGGCTGAGTACCGGCAATACATGTGGGAGTGAGACATGCTCACAGTTCTCAGGAATGCAGAAGGATGGGGCAGAGATATAACACAAATACAGTTGGCCCTCCTAATTCACAGATTGGGAGCTGCAGATTTACCAGCAGACAAGATTTGTGGAAAAAAAAAAAAGAATTACTTCTGCAGTGAACTCGTATACATCATTTTCTTATTATTTCTTAAACAATATAACAATACAATAAAGTACTTTTACAG
>JADRCD010232531.1:0-10014 GCA_019843815.1 Montemys delectorum
GTTGGGAGCAGGGGTCAGGAAGGGACACAGGTTTGGAGGGCCTTGATGGACGTGTTCAGACAGCTGTGGTCTGAACTCTCATCTCTGCCCTCACTATGGGCTCAGAATCCCTGAGAGTCCAGGCGCCAAGGCGAAATGGATCCGGGGAGGGGAGGGTGGGATAGAGGTGGGGAAGTGGAAGATGAGGTGTGTGGGGTAGGGATGGGACGGGGTAGGTCACGCGACCACCTACAGCTGGTTCTATTCTTGGGAGCCGATGTAGGGAGGCCCAGGCCTGTGCTCAGCTCCCTTCTCAAGTGCTGACCCTTCCAAGGTAGCAGGTGAGCTGGGAACTCGGCTTAGAAACCACCGGTCCCCACGCCCTCCATGTCCTGACTTGGGGCACAGAGGGAGAAAAAGGGAGGACTGTACCCAAAGAGTAGTATAAAAACAAACCTAGCTGTCTGGGGAGTAGTGGGCCAGCCTCTGGCCTCCCCCCCCACCCCCACCCCCGGAGGCGTCAGTCAGCACTGCTGAGACGGGATGGGGTTCAGTAGCACCATGCAGGGTTGGGGTGTTCACGCTGCCTCGATGACCCCTGGGCAGTGGCTCACCAAAGCAGGGGTGCCTGTTTGCTAAAGTGTCTTTGCCCTCGGGAGCAAGGGGAGGACTATTGGGGGTGGGGGAGTAGGGAGAGGTTTAGTCCAGGCAGGCATGTGACTGGGGCCCCCAGAGGGGCTCCCCCGGGAGTCATGATCTGAAGAATCTGTGTACCACGAATTGGCCCAACAGAACCACCCCAAAAATCACCATTACGCTCACGATGGGGTCTCTACCCAAATTCAGGGCTGCCACCTGTCAGGGAAAAAAAAAAAAAAAAAAAAGAAAAGAAAAATGGGTGGGCTATAGTGGCAGGGCAGCAGGGTGGAGGGGGGACGTCCCAACCCCAGGCACTCACCCAACCGCCTCTCTGCGCGATCCATCTGGCAATGTAATGGTGCAGTATGATATCAGCCAAAAAGCAGGTCACCTGGCCCAGGAAGCCGGTCAGACCTCGCTGGTAGACATACAGGGCCAGACGGTAGCCAAAGCCCAGGAGAGCCACCACACGGCCCCAGCTGATGCCACTCTTAAATAGGCTGTGGGCAAAGAGTTTCGTAAGTCACGGAGAGCCTGCCTTGGGGACCCCCATCCTCTCCTCCTTCCTCTACCCAACCACCACCCCGCCCCCAGATGGGAAGCTACGTGGCTGAGCTGCCAGGAAAGGTCTGAAAGTCCGCCTTGGCCTGGCTGCCTGTCAGGAAGAGCCTGACTTTCTAGGAAAGGAGCCGGCTGCCCATGGAGAGGGTGATGAGCTGCTTCTGGTGGGGGAGGGGGAGCAGTGAGGGGAGAGCGAGCAGATGAGGTGACAGGGATGGGTTGTTACCTGTGCACGTCGCTGCTGGCCTGACAGCCCGAGGGACAGCAGAGAGGAAAGGACAGAAGAGATTATGACAGATCCTCAAATCACAGGGACAGGATGCACCACCTCTGTGCTTAAACCTGCCACCTGCTTCCACGTTTACTGCCACCTTTCTGTCTCTCTGGTGCAAGGAAAGGACAGTGCTTGGTGGCGCATGCCTATAAGCCTAGCACTTGGGAGGCCCGAGGCAGGAGGATAGAGAGTTCAAGGCCAGGGACTGGAGGGATGGCTCAGTGGTTAAGAGCACTGACTGCTCTTCCGAAGGTCCAGAGTTCAGATCCCAGCAACCACATGGTGGCTCACAACCACTCGTAATGGGATCTGATGCCCTTTTCTGGTGTGTCTGAAGACAGCTACAGTGTACTCATATGCATAAGATAGATACATCTTTTTTTTTTTTAAAAAGAGTTCAAGGCCAGCCCGGGCTACATGAGACCCTATGGGGCTGGAGAGCTGGCTCAGTGGTTAACAGGACTGGCTGATCTTCCAGAGGTCCTGGCTTTGATTCCCAGGAGCCACATCACGGCTCACAACTGTCTGTAAACTCTAGCTCCAGGATCTGCCTTCTGGCCCCTTTGGGTACCAGGCATGAAAGTTTGTGCACACACATACATGCAGGCTAAACACTCATACACATAAGATAAAGATCAGACAACAGAACCCAAGCCAACTCGGATGTGACTTCAAAATCAGAACACTGATATCCCGTCCTTTCCCTGTGCCCTAGGCTTCATGGTGGTTGCCTGTGGCAACCTGGGATGTGAGCCATGTTACTGAGTGAACCGGCATCAGGTGGCCTCTTAGATGCCATCCAGTTGCAATTGGACTGACAGAAGTTGGTGGCCCAACCCTCTTCAGTATGCCCCAGCCCAGCTGCACAGCTCTGGGGAACGTCTCCACCCCGGGGCGCTGGTCATTGGCTGGAGACTGGCTGCTCTTCCGGAGGACCTGGCTTCCATTCCCAGCACCCACATTGCAGCTCACAACTGTCTGTGAACTCCAGCTCTAGGAGTTGTGAGCTCCTGTGCAGAAGAGGGTGAGTGAGGACTAGAGGGGGAGACCAGAAGGGATCATGGGAGAGTTCACCCTGACACTGTTTTCCAGCCAGGGAGCCTGTCACGTGGAGCCTGTCACGTGGAGCCCGTCACGTGGAGCCCGTCACGTGTCTGTGGGGTAGACTGACTGGCTGGTACCTGGAGGCGATCTTGGTGAAGAGTTCGTAGGCATTCCCGGCTGTGGGCTGAAGCTGTTCCAGTAAATTCTGGAACTCTGTGTCGTAGCGCCGGTTGATATCGTCTCCGATGAGAGCAAGCTGCCGACCCACCTGACCCAAGACGCTGTAGGGACAAGCATCAGTCAAAGATCGGGAGGTCTGCAGTGGGATTCAGGCTCGGGGCAGGGGGGGCCCCTCTGTAAGGTGGGGGCAGACTTTCACCCTAGCTAGCCCTGTCTAAATATCCCTGGCAGGGTTATAGGCAAGGCAAAGAGCAGGCTTGTCATGGGAGGACTGCAGATGGGGCTGAGAAGCCAGGCTGAGAGGGAGGGAGTGACCGATAGGGTCCCCCGGGACCTGTGCCCCAAGGCTGCAGCTTACCTGTTGGGTTCTAAGGGTAAGTTGTCCATCTCGGGGTTGGCAGGGGCAGCCGCCCCCTGGGTCTCTTGTTCCTGCTGGTGGAGGTAAAAAACGTAGCTTCGAAAGACCTCCTCTGTGTCCTGGGCAACCTGCTGTTCTGCAGATCAGAGCTGGGAGTCAGTAAGAGCAGGCTGTCCCCAGCACCCTCCAAGGACACATCCCCTCCCGCGCCCCTCCCCACCCCCGTGTGAGCATTCAACCTGCAGACGAGGGAAACTGAGGCACAGGCGGCTAAGCCGTATATACAGGGGCTATGCAACCCGAACAATGGGGGGGAGGCTGTTCATCTTGGCTGTCAGCTCAATAGGTCTGAAGTCAGCGTCAGGACTGAGTGTGCTTGCCAGAAAGACTGAGGGAGCACCTTCCTCACAGTGAGCACACCTTCCAGTTACAGTGCCACTCCCTGCCCTCCTGCCTGCCCACACTCACTGCCTGCCCTCCCTACACTGCCTGCTCTCCCCCACTGCCTGCCCTCCCCCAGAGCCTGCCCTCCTCCCACCTAACCATACTCTCTTCCTGCCCTTTCCCCACCTGTCGGCTCACTGCCTGCCCTCCCCCAGTGCCCGTCCACCCCAATGCTGTTGGGTAAGCACATGCATCTCTCTGTTCCTGCCTTTGCTGTTATCAGCACTCAGCTGCCTCAGCCTTCTGCTGTGCACTGAGACCAAGGAGTCCTCCAGGCAGGGCTTCAGCACCAGACAGGGACTTCTGGGGTTTGTGCCTTGTGACCAAGCAGCTGCCGGGTTCTCAGCCGCCCCAGCGTGTAGATGGCCTTCGCTGGACAACTCGGGCCCGGCAGGGATCCTAATCTAACAAGTCCCCTTGTGATCTATGCCCAGTCTCCATTCTGCTCTTTGGAAGAGCCCTGTTCCAGAATGACAGCCCAGAACTGGGCTCTGTGGTGGGAGTTCTGGTTTCTTTAAACCCCGGGTCATACTCTAGGTGCTGTGCTTTGACACGGGGTGTGGGATAGGGGGCTGCTTCAGACTGTCCACTGCAGCTGACCGTGAGGGTCTCCTGCTCTAGGGGCGTGGCTTGTGTGAAGGTAGTTGAATCTGGGGGGCTGTGGAGAGCCCCAAGAGGGCCTCTGGCAGCTGCTGCTGGTTCACTGGTCTGCTATCCCTGGACTGCTGGATATTCTGAGGACGAAGATTGGCCTTTCCTCCCCAACGAACCCAATGACCCTAACCAGCAGGAAGTGTTCTATTTTGTTGGCTGAAAGAGGTCTACTGTCCCCCTTAACTGTCTAACCTTCTTTCTATCCTACCTAATGTTGGGAGGGCTGGAAGGAATTAGGGGGAAAGGGACGTAGCCCTCTGTAAGTTACTTCAAACTGATTAGGGTCGGTGGGTGTCTTGGGGCAAGTCCAATCTTCCTTGTTGGACTATCCAGCAGGCCAACGACAACAAATGCAGCAGCAAGGCAGGGTGGGTAGCCGCCGCCGCCACAGGCCCTCTTGGAACTCTTGAATTTATAACCTCTCCAGGGTCCCCAGGACTATCTGCAGCTGGCAAAAATTACGTCTCCCCAGAGCAGGAGACAATCATAGTTAGTGGCTAGGAACAAAGAGAAGCAGCCCCTTACCCAACACCTGGGATTAAAATGAAAACAGAGTCATACAACATAACTTTAAAAAAAAATGAATTTCAAGATTTCTTTAATTTTTTTTTTTTAGTTTTTCGAGGCAGGGTTTCTCTGTGTAGCCCTGGCTGTCTTGGAGCTCACTTTGTAGACCAGGCTGGCCTCGAACTCAGAAATCCCCCTGCTTCTGCCTCCCAAGTGCTGGGATTAAAGGTGTGCGCCACCACTGCCTGGCTGAATTTCAAGATTTCTGTTCCTATATATGAGCACTCACTCTGTCTGCATATATGCCTTCATGATAGACAAGGGCATCAGACCCCATCATGGATGGTTTTGAGCCCAGGTGTGGTTGCTGGGAATTGAACTAAGGACCTCTGGGAGAGTGGCCGGTGCCCTTAACCACTGAGCTATCTCTCCCGCCCACATAACTGGATTTTTAAAGAAACCAAAATTCTCACTGCAGGGCTCCTAAGCTGTCTTGGGTCAGGACGTGGACCCAAGTCCTTGGAGTATAGGAAATGGGAGGAACCAAGTTGAAACTGGGGAGTCTTTGCCCAAAAAGATCAGTCCAAGGAGAATGGCTTGTTTTTCACTGTTTTGAGACAAGGTTTTGCTGCGTAGCCTTGGCCAGCCTGGAACTCAATAGGTAGACCAGGCTGGCCTCAAATTCACAGAGATCCTCCCCTTTGCCTCCCTGGTGCCGGGAATAAATGTGTGCACCCACAAGCACAGTAGGTGTATACCCACAAGCACAGTAGAGATTGGAGTCTCAGTCTGCCTCACTCCAGCCTAGACTGACCTGGGACAGACTGACAGACCTGGGATTGCAGACATGAGCTATCACACCCAGCTCCCACAGACCTGGGATATGAACCCCGAGTCCAGGGATCAGCCTGACCTCCCCGCCCAACCACTTGAGAGAAGAGAAAGGTCAGCCATTTCATTTCCTCTCTGAAGTTCATGATAAAGCCATTCCCTGTTCACAGACCTGACTGTGAGAAGTCAGGCCACTTCCTCCTTTCTTCCACTGCTGGGATGCAGCAGCCAGGCAGGGTCCTTCTGCGTCCTTCCTTCTCTCTTCCTGCCCCTGTGCCCTGAGAAGGCTCAACATTCTACACACACACACACACACACACACACACACACACACACACACACACGCGCGCGCGCACGCCCATCCTGTGCTCTTCTGAGCCTGGTGCTTATGAGACGCTGAGGACCCTTACCAGAAGGGGATGGGGACTCATTGCAGCCTTCCTTCGGAGGACCTGGTCCTTGTCCAGATGCCATTTTTTAGGTCTTGGTGGAGACCACCGTCACTTGTCACCTGCAGAGACAGGTGAGGGAAAGCAGAGGTGAGCCAGGGGGTGGCCACTTATGACTTTTAATCCAATCACTCCGGAGGCAGGCAGAACTCTTTGAGTTGGAAGCCAGCCTGGTCTACATAGTGAGTTCCAGAGAGGATAGCCAAGGCTATATACAGTGAGACCCTGTCTTAAGTTTAAAAAAAAAAAAAAAAAAAAGGAGACCTCAGAGTGGTTGCCCTGGTCACCACAGAGCAGGGCACCCCACTTCCTCAACTGTCAGGAAGATCTTGCAATCCTCTGGGACTGAAGTTCTGCCACCGTGAGGGGGTAATTTGAATTCAGCACCTGGTTGCACTCCTCAGGGAAAACACAAGGCCCATTGAGGCAGCCAGGGAGAGACCAGTGAGGTCAAGGCCTAGAGGAGGCTGTGACACAGATTTGCTCTTTCCAGTCACTCCTGGATGGCATGAAGCTGCTTTCAGAGACGCGTGTGTGTGTGTGTGTGTGTGTGTGTGTGTGTGTGTGTGTGTCCTTCCTGGAGTTTCTGAAGCCGCCTGTCCCTTCCTCAGCCTGATACCTCCCAGCCATGAAGGTCTTCCTCCAGGGTCCACTTCCCCATGGCTGGTAGGACATGATTGTCTTCCAACAGGGCCTTTGGGTAGCAAACTCTACCACAGACTCTGGCCCCGAGGAGAACTTTGCTGTGTTGTGTGTTGAGAACTCCCAATACTGGCTGGATGTGATGGGACATGGTTTGATTCTAGCGTTCAGGAGACAGAATCCTGGCAGTTTAGTCTATATACGGGGTCCCAGGCCAGCCAAGGCTACATAGGAAGATCAAGTTTCAAAAAAGAAAAGGAGGAAAGAAAGAACAAAAGAAAAGTCCCATAACACTGGTGTGGCCTGTGCCGTTGTACCTTTTGACAGATTGGGAAAATAAAAGCAGAAAGAAATAGATACCTGGGCCATGTGGCCAGAGAAAGATGTTTGTCTTGCAGAGTGATTGTTTTGTCTTTAACATATATATTAACACACACACACACACACATAATGTAGTATGTGTGTGTGTGTGTGTGTGTGTGTGTGTGATAAAATGTGTGTGAAGGTCAGGGGGCAGTTGATCAGTTTTCGGGAGTGGGTTCTCTCCTTCCACCACATGGGTTCCAGGGATAGAACCTGGGTTGTCACACTTGGCCGCAAGCCCCTTCACCTGCTGAGCTATCTCACAGGCCCAGATTTTTTTGTTTGTTTGTTTGGTTGGTTTTTTTGTTTTTTTGAGACAGGGTTTCTCTGTATAGCCCTGGCTGTCCTGGAACTCACTCTGTAGACCAGGCTGTCCTCGAACTCAGAAATCCGCTTGCCTCTGCCTTCCAAGTGTTTTTTTGTTTTTTTTTTTTTTTTTTTTTTTTTTTGAGACAAAGTCTCTGGGCTTATTTCATAGTTTGTCCTCAGGGCATCTCTTCCTCTGATCACTGCTTGGAAGTGAGCTGGGATCCCTCACAGTCTCCCCATTGTACCTCATTGCTGCTGCATACCATGTGCCAGATCATACTCTTTGATGGTAACTCTCTTCTTTTGGTTATTGGTTTATCTGTCTGTCTGTCTGTCTGTCTATCTACCTAACTACCTATCTATTTATTCATTTCAGACTAGTTCTCTCTAGGCAGCCCCAGGAAAGTCTTGTATCCCTGACCCTCCTGGCTCAGACTTTGGCTGGCTGGTATTGTAGGTGTTCTCTGCCACGCCACCACACCCAAGCCCGTTTTCCTCTTTGACCTGTCTCAGAGTACAGTTAGTTCCTGAGGTGAGACCTTTCACTTTCAGTTTGCACCCCTTCCCAGAGTCCTCCATCACTTCAGGAAGCACTTTGCCGGCTGGAGAATGCTTTTAAAAGTTACTCAGGCCCTCTCTGAAAAGGGTGGGAGAGGGCCAGCTCCCCTTCACCTCGTGCTTCATTGATGGAGACAGGGTGACAGACCCTCCTCTTGTCATCCCTGGGAGCCAGGCCTCATTAAGACAACCCTCTGCTTGACATAGTCTACCCAACAGCTCCTTCCGGGATAGAGCGCTCTTCCTGATACCTTGTAATCCCAGGCCAGCAGGGCCAGGGATCTCTGACTCCATCCAGATCTCCCCCCTCCACCCCCAAAATAAAATAATAATAAACCCACCCTGGAGGCTTACTGTTGGAGAGCCGGTAAAGTCTCAGAAAAAAACCCCTCAGCCTGTGCTGCCCTGGGCCATCTGGCCCCCATCCAAGTGGCCTTGACTTCCCATTATGTCTTCTGGCTGGGCTCAGGATGCATGCTCTTAAACAACCAACACTAGGCTGTGCCTAGAATTGTTCCGGGGGAGGAGGGGGGGTCCTGGGACAGCAGGAGGTATCAACTGCATAATTTCTGTCTCTGTTCATGACCTTGACCCTCCCCTCCGTCCAGATAAATAAAGTCCCAGTTGCCTGGCGGCATCCAGGGCCACCAGAGCCTGGGCAAGAAGGACTGCTTCTGATGTATAGCCAGAGGCCCTGTTTGGATCGCGCCTCCAGCCCGGCTTTAAGGACCACCCAGGGAAGCCACATCAAGGGCCTCCCTCCTCACCGGGCTGCCGATGGAGCTTTCTGCCCCACCCTGGGCCAGAATTGCCCGAGATTAGGAAGATGGGGTTTGGCACTGGCCGCCTGTGTACCTGAATGACTCTGCTCCAGATGTGGGTCGGCTCAGCCGTCCGAAGACAAAGATCCCCCGAAGGGCTGCTTGCTGCCCCCAGGGGCCAAGGTTTCAGGCCTGACTGCCAGGAACTGGTATCAGTGAATTCATGGTGCTGGATGCCACCTCGGGTCGTCTCTTGGCCCAGGAAACCTCGCGACTCTGTGACCATAGAGGAGCTAGCAGCTCCTGGCAAGGATCAGCTCCCTCTAGAGGAAGTTCCCGGTGGCCACCGGATGCAGCGGCACAGGGAGGCTGCTGCTTGGAGGAAGGTCCCCTACCTGGCCTGGAAGCAGCGACTCCACAGCCTTCCCTGCCCGCCCTGTCCCAGCCTAGGGGAAAAGCTTTCTGTTTTCTGCCTTTCCTGTCTCTGACTCCGGGCCTCCTCTTCCATCTTCTCCCTCTAGTCAAAATCAAACCACAAAACAACAACAAAAACCAGGATGGGGTGGAGGCTGGCAGAGCGAGCAGACCTGCAGTCCCAGCATTCAAGAGGCTGAGGCAGGAGGATCGTGAAATAGAGGCCAGCCTGTGCTACATAACACCCTGAAAGAAAGGAGGAGGAGGAGGAGGAGGAGGAGGAGGAGGAGGAGGAGGAGGAGGAGGGGGAGGGCTCAGAATTTGTGCTGTCCTAGGTCCCTACAAGCTGCCAGGCTTCAGGGACTGATCTCAAACCCAGAACACAGGAGTTTGTGGAAAGACAGAAGAGTGTGAATACAGAATACAGGAGAGTGTGAAGTCCTGTTCTCAGCGCCTGCACCCCCCCCCAGCCTCCCTATTTGGCCTCAGCCAGGCTTCCACAGCCTGTGGGTGCTGTTGTGTTGTGTCTCATCATCCCTCAACCTCTAGCCTTCCTCTGAGACCGATGAGCTGGACCCTGGCTGGCTGCCTATACCTGCTCTCCTGCTTCTAGTAGCAACCCCCCCACCCCACCCCCACCCCACCCCCAGCCTCCAGTTATCCTCCCCCAACCCCCACCTCCTCTTTGCCTTCTAGAACTCCTGGAAGTTTCCAACTGGAGGTTTCTACTAGCAGTTGGTCCTGGGCTGGCTGCCATGACTTCTTCCTGAGTCGGGGTCCCTCTCAGGATGGCAGCCCAAGGTCGGACCCCTCGTTCACGCGTCTTAGGCTGCTCCTCCATGCTGCACTTTCTCCGAAACCTGGTGGGGAGGAAGGGCAGTTCTAAGAGTGCTAACAAGCACCTGACCAGGAGCCAGCCCAGCTCCTCACAGGAGCAAGATGTTGTGGTCTCCCCAAGGATCAGCCACCAGGGAGGTCATGGGAGGAAGGAGCCCCGGGACAGGGTCCTCTCTGCAGCTTCCTCTAGTGGGAAGAGGGAGCCCCAGC
>JADRCD010232532.1:0-11786 GCA_019843815.1 Montemys delectorum
TATGGTACATGCTGCTATAGAATATTGTTTGGTTTTAAAGAGAAGGAAATTCTACTATCTGGTACAACATGACAAACTATGAGGACATTATTCAAAAATAAGATAGCCACAAAATAAGTGTTCTATGATCCCGGCTACGTGCGAATGGAAAATAGTCAAATTTGTCAAAATGGATAGTACAAAGGTGATTGCCAAGGTACAGCTGGGGCGAGGAACAGGGATGGGTAGAAGTTTCAATGTTGCAAAATAAAAATGTTCTCGATGCAATTTACCTGATAATACATTTATCTTCATTAAGCTATATGCTTAAACATGATTAGTTTCAATATATTATGCTTTTAAATTTGGAAATCTTTTCCTTATTAAGAATGATCGCCCCATTGTTTTTATCTTTGTATGTTTGTTTTTCTTTTTACAGAAGGAGAGAACGGAGCCCTAAGTTTAGCTTTAGTAAGCTTGTACAGGTTCCAGTTACTAAGATTTTCCCCATCTGCTCACAAATGGGCTGCATTCCCTTAGTGTAAATAAGACATTGACTGCAGAGGGATCAGTTTTGTCCTTGATAGGAGCTATTCCGCTTTTGAACACAGGATTCATCTGAGAATAAACAGTATGTTCCGGGTGCTTCTAGCCTCAAGTCAGGGGCTTAAATGCTGGGCATGCCTGCCAACTAGAGACCTAATTATGGTTCCTTCTCCCTGGGCTCCTAGGTCTATATTAAAATATCTCCTATGCAGCTATCTGCATGTTACATACTCACTTATTCCATAGTTTTCAGATACATGGCAGTGATTCCTGTTTTCTATGGTTTTTACGACTTTTTTTCAGATGATTCGTTAAGACTCACTTCATTTCCTTTGAATTCTAAGGTTCTATATAATTTCTTCTCACCTTTGTTGTTTAAAATCAGTGCATTTTGTTTTAACTCAAGGGTTACATGTCAAATGTTAATGCACTTTACAAAAGTCCCTCTTAAATAAGAAATCATGTTTACCTTGATTTAAGCACCTGAGTTTTAAAAAAAAAAAAAAAAGTATTTTCTCCACTATATTAGTTACTAATCAAAGTATTGAATAGCATTGTAAAAATAAAATAGGAATGTCAGGGGCGTGATACCAAGCTGTTGGGTTTTTTTTTTTTTTTAAAGAAAATTAACCGTGTGATCTTGACTATATTGCTAGTTCCAAAAATCCCAAGTACTCAACATTATGTAAAAAGTGTGTGTGATTTCTAAAGCTATCCTAAAGTTTTAAAAAATCTTCACCATTCTAATTTCTAGCCATTTTCTCTGCAGTGCATTTGAAGGGTCTGATACCTTTTCAAGTGAATAGTAAAAACAATGGCCTTTGTTCCAGTGTGCTGTGTGTGTTTGCACCAAGTGTGATCCCCATAGATAGGAATCCTCACTGATAGGGAATCTTGGAATCCAAATGATGACCTTCATCCCCGTCTTGATATTGAGGGTAACTGTATCTTAATTTAGGAAGCACGGCAGTGCTGACGGCAGAGGACTCTGCTAGGGTCTAGCTTTTGTGTATCATTTATCCTTGCTCACCTTCAGGGTCTCAACGTGTAAATTAAAGTCTCGCTAAAGTAAATTAAAGTCTCGCTAAAGTGCCAGGTTAAAATGAGGAGTGAAACTGTTTAAATGATAATGGCCAGGCAGGGCCAGAAGAAATGATCATCGGGTAAAGGCACTTAGCATCAAGCCTGAAGACTTGAGTTTGATTCCCAGGACCAACAAAGTTTAAGGAAAGGACCAATTTCCTCCATTCTCTTGACTCCAAAGGTATACTGTGACACAAATACACACACACACACACACACACACACACACTATACAAGAATTTTTTAATGTAATTCCCAGGTAGTCGATAGTTTTATAACTTTTTTCCCAAAGGCTGTTTGCTGTTCTATGGAGCATCGATTTTTTTTTTTTTAAGATTTGTTGTTGTTGTTGTTGTTGCTGTTGCTGCTGCTGCTGCTGCTGCCTCCCCGGAGACTGGATCCCCTTACAGTAGCAATCTAGGAGGAATGGCTTTGAAGTCTTCGGGTACTCTGAGCCCGAGTTCCATCTCTCCCAACATGACCACCTATTGTCACTTGGGACTGTTGCACTTGGCAAGAAGGCTCTGCCTGCTGTGCTCGTGAATCCTCTGTGTGAGCAGAGGAGCCAGGTCTGGCTATGATAAAAGGATTTAGCCTCTTGAAGTTTATTCTCCAGCAGACCCACAGGAGCATTTTCCCAGACCGCCCATTTACAATAAAAGGCCTTCCTTCCGTGCCTAAGCTGATAGAGAATGAATGTAGAATGGATTCCTTTGTTGGCAGACAGGTGAGACTCTGCTTTCTCTTGTTGCTAAAACTCCGGGCTGGAGAAATAACTAGCATTACATTAGTAGTAAATTAGCCTCGTTCCTTTTGTAATCGTTACGCTCATAATGATTTCACAGAAAATCCAAGAATAACAGCAGGGATCACCCGCTCACACAGAGAAATTCTATAACGTTAATAATATAGCATCCAACAACCAAATAGCAATTTTCAATTATCCAGGGTTCTTTCACGAACCTGATCCCATTTGAGTCTCACATGAACCAAATAAGATTGGGAAACTAGCTATGATTATACCTGTTTAATACAGGAAGAGGTGGAGATCAGAGAGGGCGATTCTTGCTTAAGGTTATTTGGACTTTCCAGCTTCGAATGGTTATCCCACAATCCCCTTGTCTCTAAGGGAAAACACTTGAGTTGCAACAGGCATTAGAACAGGTACTTTCCATATGACTAGGCTTACAGCAACCTATAAAGTCTGTAGAGTTTTTTGTTTGTTTTGTTTTGTTTTTGGTTTACATATCATGGCATATACACAGCATGGTTAAGCTGGCTCAACTTGACCTCGATGATGACAAGGACAGTATTCAAAAGTATCTAACTTTAAAATATGTGCTTCCTTTACTCTGCCAAATTGCCTCTAACCTATGTGTACACGGTGTGTGGATACATAGCCTCACATTAGACCCTGTGGTGTGTATTCCTCCATTCACCTATCCCCAGACATGCAAACACGATCACCATTAGAGAAAATTATAGTGTTAGTGTGAGCCCCAGCAGTTCCCAGGTTTGCTATTTACACACCACAGTGGAAAGTGGGGAGTTTAGAACTTTGATGCCCCGCTCCCTACCTTGCAGGTTCGTCTCATGGCTCCCACCATGAGAACATAGGTGTGCACAATCGAACATTCAGCCATTGGTAGCACAGGATCATGCTAGATCTGAAGGCATGGAGCAAATGTTACTGAGAGACACCCAGCCTTTGACCTGCCATATATATCCCTGAGGATTTATTTATATCCTCAGGCTAGCAAGTAGCTTAGCTATTCTGGCCTTCGGATTCTTCATTATAAAAATAGGGGTATGCGTGTTGCTTTTCCCATGGAGTTGGTTGTCACCATAAAATGAGTTCATTCTGAAAAGTCCCCAGTTCATCATAATGGTGATAGGAAGCATGACTTGTGCCAGTAGAAAAGTAAATACAGTAAAAATGCTATTTCTATTGTGCTCGATAGCCAGATATATATCCTTCCCCAAGCCTTCAGGAGTGTTAACACAAAGTGGATGTTCTCAAAATCCAGTTGAAGGAGCTCCTTCCTAAGGTTACATGCTAAACGTATTTGAGAAGAAGGCTCAGTATTGCGATATCTCACCAAAGAGATCTCAAAGAGAGTGAAAAAGTAGACACTATTTCCTAGAGACCTCTTTGTTTAAAGGGACCCTCTTGGGGTCCCATTGTCATTTTGTTTATACTTCTGCATCTGCACTTACAACAGTGTATTATAATAACACTGTCTCTATGTCCTTATAAGACTGTGAGATTCTTAAACACAGAGGGGATGCAGTACACTCTACAGTTCATTCTACACTCTCAGTTTCAAGACCAGCTCTTGGCGCACAGTGGCTCACACTTGTTGAAGGAGTGGAAGGATAGCTGAATGGAAGTGTGTTGATTCTTCCACAGAGTAAATAAGCTTCTCTGAATTTTGTGTCAGTCAGAATGTTCACACTTCGGGTTTTGCTAAAGAAAGACAGCTGATCTTGGTGGTCAGGGTATGTCATTATTGTAACCCCTCTAATTACCATCCCATAACGCGTGTGTTTATTTTACCAGACAAATAATTCATTAATGATGACATATGCCCAAAGCTTTTGGCTTTACTGGTCAGGTTCAAATTAATAAAAAGAAAGGCATACCTCATATCCTTCTATATATATTAAATTCTTTGCCAAGCAATAGTAAAAATGGATGTATAAGATTTCAAAAATATACTTCAAAGTGTTAGCACTCGCAGTTACTGGGTTCATATGAAACCGTTCAAGACCAATTCTGGGGTTTCAAAAAGTGTCAAGTTATACAGCACTTCTGTGTTGGAGGGACTTGTAGACACCCTCCAGAACACTCGCTTCCCGTCGAGATGAGAGAAAGTGAGACCCAGGTTGCCAAATGATTAGCTTCAGTTGCGCAGCTTGCCAGACACTGAACCCAGCCTGCCTCCAGGCCCTCACATTCTCAAGGCAGTACCTTCTGAAGTGGGGACCAGGATTCTGCAGTCTTGTTGATCCTGGAAGATTCAGGGCCGGCCCTGCATAGCCCTAATACCCAAGGCAGGGGCACCTTGAAACTCAGGAGCACCACTCTGTAGTGCTTGATCTGGGCTAACAGCCAATGGAGAAGAGCCTTGTGGTCTGCATTAAGGTTTCATATACACAGTATATACACATACGCACAGTAAGTTCACGTGTCATTTAACTTCTAAGGTGTGAGAGAAATGCAGGTTGGCTGCTGGAGAAGGGGAACATTGGAGGTCCCCTCATATGTCCAGAATCCTCATAATGTCCATTTGCGATTTTCAAACATTTTGAACTTTAAACTTTTAAACTTCAGTAAACTATGTTGAGGGTTTGATAGAAACAAATCATAATAAGTATTAGATTCTTTTTCTCTCACTGTGAATTTGTGTGCATAGAATAAATCATTTAAACTTTGCAATGTAATATTATACATTTTTTTTTTGTTTTAACCAGTATAACACTTGCCTCTTTTTTTCTGCACCCAGATTCCAAAGATTCCAAAGAGAAGAACAAAATGGAAATCTTGTACATTCTGGTGCCAAGTGTGACCATTCCCCTGGCTATTGCCTTCCTCTTCTTCTTCATCTGTGTGTGCCGCAATAACCAGAAGTCTTCGTCACCACCAGTCCAGAGGCAGCCAAAACCTGTCAGAGGACAGAATGTAGAGATGTCCATGCTCAATGCATACAAACCCAAGGTAAGATGGGTGGCATGCGTCAAGGGAGAGTGACCTGCCGCAGCCCTCCCGCTTAAACCAGAGGAGAGATGTAGGCAGAGTTCAGCAACCAAGGAGGAGAACCATGTAACTCTGCCTTGGCCAGGGACAGCTCAGGAGTGCGGGGCAAGCCAGACCACAGCCCTACACTGGAGCCAACTGGCCAGAAGGGCTTTCTGCCAGGCCCACAGGGCTCAGAGTGTGAGCTGGTTTTCCAATTCAAAGAAAAGAATTCCATGCTCTTTTAACCAAAGTGAAAGAAAAGAGAGATCTAACATTGTTTACAAACTTGCCTGTTTTATGGTACATGGAATGAATATAGAAATCTGTTACACTATACTATATAATTTTGAATGATTAAGACAGTAAATTATATGCCATGTACTTTTTACTATGATTTTTTTTTAAGAAATCTTTTTTAATGCCTAATTTAAATCTATTTCCCTTTGCTGAAAGCATCTTTTAATAGAAATGTTTTCCTCCTGGTCCTCTTTGAAGTTGTTCTATAATAGTCCACCTGAGCCCTCCCTCTCTCTGCTACACTCCCTCCCGCTTCTTGTCGCTTTTCCAACACATCTTTCAACATGTAGGCTGCTTGAGGTCCTGGGGAGATCCCAGCGTTTGCCCTGAATGCAGCTGCTATTCTAGATCCTGCACTGTGGTCCAACGACACTCCCTCTCAGAAGGCCAGTGTCTCAGTTCCAGACCCTTCTGCAGATACACATTCCAACAGTTTAGAGCTCCTGCTTCCAAATGCTTGGCTTCTCATCTTGTTCCAACTCCAGAGGACCACGCAAGGAACAAGTACTTGGCTCCTCTCTGTGTTAGGGACCACATTATTCTTTTGACCTTGATAATAAACTTTTAGGAAACCCAATGCCTTTACACTCACATTAACTCATCTTTTTGCTTACTCAGTATAGTAGAATTATGGAGATTATCACATCTCATATTATTTATTTTATTTTGCTTCATGTTGTAAAAGTTTTTTTAAAAAAGTCTTCAAAACACATTTGCAGTACAAATTCGTATTTGTTGGTTTTCAGGGTCTTTAAATGTGAAAAAATTCACTTTCAAACATTATTTCTTAAGCCAAACCACTGCTCGCTAGTTGAGTGTAAATTTCTACCACTTATTTTTTTATTTAAAATATTTTTCATTAATTTATTTACTTATTTATTCACTTTCACAAACTGATGGCAGCCCCTTGCCCTCCATTTCCTCCCAGTCCTACCCTTACAAATCCCTCCCCCAATTACCCTCTCCCCTTTTCCTCAGAGAAGGAGAAGTACCCCTTAGGTACCACCCCGCTCTGGGACATCCATTGGCAGCGGGACTAGCTAGGCACATCCTCTCCCACTGATGTCCAAATAGGCAGTCCTATTAGGGGAAGGGAATCCAATGGCAGGCAACAGAGTCAGAGACAGTCTCTGTTCCAGTTGTTAGGTGACCCACATGAAGACCAAGCTACAAATGTGTAGGACCTAGGTCTAGCCTCAGCATCTTCTTTCGTTGATGGTTCAGTAAGCTTCCATGGTCCCAGGTTAGTTGATTCTGTAGATTTTTCTTGTGGTGGGCCTTGACCCCTCTGGTTTGTTCAATTCTATCTGCAACTCTTCCACAAGACTCCCTGAACTCTGCCTAATGTTTAGCTGTGGGTGTCTATGTTTCTATCTGCTGCTCGATAAAGCCTCTCAGGAGATGGTCATTCTAGGTTCCTGTCTGCAAGCATAGCAGAGTATCATTAATAGTGGCAAGGGCTGGCTCTCCCACATGGGATGGGTCTCAAGTTGGGGCAGTCATTGGTTGGCTGTTCCCACAGTCCCATCTTTATTTCTGCACATCTTGTAGGCAGGACAAATTTCAGGTTGAGGGTTTTGTGGGTGGGTTGATGTCCCCTCACTTCTCTGGAAGTCCTGCCTGACTATAGGAGGTGGCCATTTCAGTCTCCATGTCCTCCGCAGGTAGGTGTATCTGCTAGCCTACCACTGGTTTAAAAAAGGAAATATTAATTTAATGCCTTAGAGGTCAGTTCATGTCATGTAGACTCAGGGTGGTGAGAATCAAGGTTTGATGCTTTTGAAATCCCAGATTCTGGCTAGCTGGTTTGCATGCATTTAATGTCGTGCCATACTCCATTTTTTACTTAATATTACTACAAGAATGAAGGAAAGAGAAGAGGCTGGTAATGGTGCACATTCTCAGAGGAACAATGGGCTTTGCAGGCACTTTTATATATGAAGATTTCCATGCAACAGCCGTTGCTCTGGGAGTTTCTTTCCTATCATTTCTGTACCACTCAATTAGTTGGTTACAATGGGCACAGCATGCAGTAGCCACTGTCCTGGGGACACAGTCTTGACCACCGTTCTGGAATCCATGGGAAAGTGACTTCCATTCAGAAAATAAATATATCCATTTTGTAGATTAGCCTTGCTCATTACCTGAATTATATTCTTAGTGGAAGCTTGCTGGTAACCCACAGTCTCTAATAAGCAGGAATCTCTGAATTAACAGTTTTCTCAAATAAAGAATGCCTCTGTGGTATAAACAGAGAATGTTAGTACATAGAGATTGATACAAATTACCAAAATGTATATACTGAGTGATGGAAGTAGGCGGTGAATTGCAACAAAATCACACCATGAAACAGGTCTCATGGGAGATTTATCACAAGGAAAGGGGGCAGAGACTGCCTGAGGGGGGAGGAGTAAGGGAAAAATGAGTCAGGGAAGGGAAATGGGGCTTTTTAATTGGGTGGCGGCACACGCACAAGAGAACATTGGACAATGTGTAAGCTCTGGGCAGCTAGTGATCATGTGTCTTGTTTTCACCAGTCCCTCGGGAGCGGGCTAGGAAGGGGCCTGATTGCTGACATTATTGCAGATGTTCCTTTCTGCTGTCTGTGGGTGATTGGTTGCTAGCACTAGGAGTTTTTATTTCCATGACATTTGATCTTCATAGATATTACATAAAGTAGATACTATTATGCTGCTGTATAAATGTGGAAACCTAGACACCCCCCCCCCCAAAAAAAAACAGTGAAACATCACAGTCACTATCAAAGGCTCAATAATCTGTGGGTATAAAATGTGAATAGAAGACTTTCCAACTCTAAACACTTGGCTTCACCAACTCATAAAGTTTTTGCAAAGTAATTTGTTCATAAAAGTGGGAAGAAAGGATCAGTAGACACCCTTGGCCAGTCTATGCTGGGTATCCAGAGGCACCCCTGGCTTGTCAGAAAGCTTGAGGAGGCCAGAGTTAAAAGTGATGTAACCCAGCGCCAGGAGGAACATATAGACTGTGTCCAGATTAATAACTCTTCCCCACCTTCCATGATCAAAGAGACAAATGTAAGAGATATTGGCATGGACTCCATGGGGCAGCCGTTGTTTTCATTGTGTCTGACTAATTTTTGATGTGTTCCTTGCAAAATTTCCCAGTGTGGGGATGTCTCCAATATGGGATTTGGAAGTTAGCCACCAAATGCTTCACAAGCTCTTCTAGACCAAGCCAGGAAGTAGGGCTGGCTCAAGTACTTGACTGTGTTGGGGAAGAGGGGAAGAAGCGACAAAATAATGCTATCTCTTACTATCCTAAGAGATTTGACTCTGGGTTTTGAAGTTGTTTTGGTTCTTCCCGAGTGCCTTTCCTGAAAGAAGCCCAAAGGGAAAATTCATAAGGGTAAACAATCTCTAAGACTTCATTTGAAAGTCACTGCCACATAAATATTACATGTGCCTTTAAAATTCTACGAGGAAGGGACACACATAAGGAAGAAGGGGAAAGCCATGGGACCAAGAACACTAGCAGAGCCAAACAGAAAGGACATTTGGAGCCAAGGGTGAAAGGGGATTGAGGGGTCAATACTGGCCTGCCCTGGCCTTCTCCAAAATTTTCCTTGTCCTGTTTAAAAAAGAGAGAGAGACTCCCAGGATTCTCATTTATCCACCTGAATGTGCCTTTCAGGGCAGAAACTGTTTTCTCTTTTGTCATTGATGGAACTGCTGAAATCCTCCCTCAGTGTCTGGATTAAGGAGAGACTTCTCCTGGAGATCAGAAACCCATCCCCCTTCCCTGAAGACAGTAAGCAGCCTCAGGAGACAGACTGGCTGCAGGGTTGGCCTGGGCCCCAGACGTAGGTTGGGATACTGAAGAAGAAAAAAAAAGGCTCTTGATAGCCCCCAGTTCACCAGAGAGGTGGCTTAGCAGAGGCCTGGGCAGACGGGAGGCCGTGGGACACTCTCCCTAGGGCCTGGGGGAAGGGCAGGGTTTGTTCATTTTCCCTCCCCACCCCCACCCCTCCCCGCAGCAAAAGATTTCAAGCTGATTAATTTTTTTAATGTGTCTTCAAGCGGTGCTCAAAGTAAACAGGGTTTTTCCGTATTTATGAATGTTGTAGTGTATGGGAGTTTCGGTCGTTTCATTTCTTTGGTTCTTAGGTTTGGTTCAGTACTATATAGAAAACGAGGAACCTGAAGGAAAGTGACTTCTCTTCTCCCTCCCTGATTCTTTCCCTCTGCCTCCACTTCCCAAAACCCTCCCAGTCCTCAAAAGCAGACCATCCTCTCTGTGTGTGGAGAGAGAGTCTGGAATAAGTTCCTCAGCAGGGACAGAGGACATCTAGGCTCCTCTCCTGCCTGAGGTTAGTTAGGCAGGTGGAGGCTGGAAGGTGGGGAGATTAAGAATGGCATAAGAGGAGGCTGGGCCTAGGCAGTTTGCAGACCAAGACCAAGTAGCTCCAGCGTCAAATTCCTCCATCTTCTGCCTGATGAGAGAGCAGGAGCTGCCTGGCTTTCTGAAGCTTCAGATGAACCCCCACCCCCCTACTCCCATCTCTTGCCAGCTGCTCCGTTTTTTGTTTTTGTTTTTGTTTTTTTTTTAACTTCCAGGCCACACTTCTGTCTTTGCTCTTCTGCCAAGGTAGTGGCTGAATGTCCTGAGCTTTGTTGTCTATATATTTGGACTCATCTCTTTTGCTAGGTTTCCAAAGCCCTGCTGTGGTCTGGCTACACCTGGCCTTTCCGAGTGTCACATCATTTAGCAACGAACTGTTCTTGATAACTTTCCCAGTGAGGGGTGGGAGATACGGTTCAGCACCTAAGAGTACAGGCTGCTCTTACAGAGGAGCTGGCTTCGATTCCTAGCCCCCACATGGCATCTCATAATCATTGGTAACTCCAGTTCCAGAGCATCCAATGCCTTTTTCTGCCTTCGATGGACACTAGGCACGCACATGGTGGTGCACAGACATGCTTGTGGGCTAAATACCTATATATGTGTATATGTATATATATATATACACATATACACACATACATATATGTATATACTTAATATATACATATATACTATATATATAAACATATATATGTATATATATATATATATACATATATATATAGCTTCTGGGTCCCACTGATGGTGTGACTTAATGCAGTGTACCCTCCGTGTCCCCATCCTCCTGAATGTCACAGAAGCATCTGATAGTCTTAACCACACCTTACGATTCCTTCCCCTTGTTTTTTCTCCTGTCTCCTTCCTTTCATTTCCCTTTCTGTTGCTTCTTCACTCCCCTGGGGGAAACATCTATTTTCTATTTTCTCTGTCTCATTTCCTTCTCTGGTGGGCCTGTAGCTCCTCCTGGGTAAAACGACTTACCAACTTGGAAGAACCAATCTCAAGCTCTAAATTTCATCCAGCATCCCAGAGTCCCCTTGGTCTGTGCCTAACTGTTCTAGCCAAACACACACACACAGACACACACACACACACACACACACACAACCCCAGCGTACTGCTAGGAGGTAGCATGATAGTCTTCAAAGATCTGGGATTTAAGAGGTAGAAAGATTGGATTACAGATCTTGGCTCCATTATCTACTGGCATGAGATCTTAAACAAATCACTTACTCAACACTTCTCTGAACCTTTATTTTCTCACCTGTGAAGGAAAGATAAAAATAATACTTAAGAAGAATGTTTCTGACACTTTGAGGTAGTGTGTCTGGCACCTCACAGGTAGAAGCAGTTAGAAGTTCCTATTATTTTTGGTTCTGGTGATAACTACAAAGTTTGTCTGAAGCCAGCTGCTCTGAATAGGGCAGCGTGGGTTTAGAAGAAAACAAGAAGACGCATCAGGCCCCCAGCAGGACTGGGGAGAAACAGAGGCAAGAAAATCTGAGCTAAGACATAGACCTAACTCTTTGGACAACTTGGTTGTCCAAACCAAGACAACCAAGTCTTGGTTTTGCTGATGCCCATCCAGGAGGTATAAATTCCCGCCTCATTCCCAGGATGTATTAGGGCATCCACTCCCTCATCTCAGCTGGAGAGCCTGTTCAGAAAGTACTTTAGAGGAATGAGCCCCATCAACAGGGATCATGAAAGGATTGACTGGTGTACTTCATCACTGAGGTGTGGCTGTGGTATTTCCACA
>JADRCD010232532.1:12186-26718 GCA_019843815.1 Montemys delectorum
GAGTGTGTACTGCTCGTGCAGTAGATAAGAGTTCAGTCCCTTGTACCTACATTATGTAGTTCATAGCTTCCTGCACCTCCTATCCAGAGAATTAGACATCCTCTTCTGAACACAGGTACCTGCACTCATGTACACTTGTGCATATACACACATACACACATCCCTATTTTTAAAAAAAGAAAATACTGATATCTGTTTGTTGCATTTCTGAATAGAAAAGAAGTTTTATCGTGAGCATTATAAAGAAACTCTCAGGCTGGAGAGATGGCTCAGTAGTTAAGAGCTCTAACTGCTCTTCCAGAGGTCCTGAGTTCAAATCCCAGCAACCACATGGTGGCTCACAGCCATCTGTAATGGGATCCGATTCCTTCTTCTGGTGTGTCTGAAGACAGCGACATTGTACTCACATATAATTAAAAAAAAAAAAAAAACTCCCCCAGAATCAATACTGATCGCCACCAAATACTTACATGACTAGACAGTTACACTACAGGAAAAAAATGATGCTCATGTTAAGTCCCTTTCAGAGAGATACAGATCAAATGTGGCAAAGTCTAGGTTTAACTCCCACTAGAATTTGATTGCATAAGCCAGAAACCTATTAGTTCATCTGTAACCTTTGAAACTGTCCATAATCTTCCCAAAGGCTGGCACCTGAGCTTTTACAATGTAGTCATATCTGTTTTATGAGTGGAGTCAATTGTTTCACAAACCTAACATTGTTTACCTAAGAACCAAGAAAACATGCCAGAAAAGAAGGTAGGCTCTGAAGGTTTCTGACTTCTTTCCTAGGATTTCTATCTCCAGAATTGTTTCTCTTCGTGATTTCTTAACTGTTTCTACTTCCATTTTCAGGTCCTTGATGGTTTTGTTCAGTTCCTTCACCTGTTTGGTTATGCTTTCCTGTTATTCTTTAACAGGGTTTTTGTGTTTCCTCTTTAAGGGCTTCTACTTGTTTACTTGTGTTCTCCTGTAATTCTTTAAGGGATTTTTGTGTTTCCTCTTTAAGGGCTTGAACCTGTTTACCTGTGTTCTCCTGTATTTCTTTAAGGGAGTTATTCATGCTCTTCTTAAATTCCTCTTTCACCATCGTGAGATATGATTTTAGATCCAAATCTTGCTTTTCTGGTGTTTTGGGATATCCAGGACTTGCTGTGGTGGGAGTACTAGGTTCTGGTGAAACCAAGTTTCTCTAGTCTTGGTTTCTGTTGATAAGATCCTTGCGTTTGTTTTTTGCCATCTGTTGATCTCTGGTGTTAGATGTTCTTGCTGTCTCTGGCTGGAGCTTGTTCCTCCTGTGGGTCTGTAAGCCTGTGTCAGCACTTCTAGGAGATCAGCTCTCCTCAGGTAAGACCTGTGTGCAGTGGACTGTGGATCAGTTGTCCCTCCTGAGTCCTGGGGTCAGAACAAACCCTGGGGACAGGCTCTCCACTTGTGGGGAAGGAGCAAAGAGGGCTGTGGATCTGCAGTCCCTCCTAGGTGAAGAGGGAGGTAGAAAGGATCCTGTGCTGGCTGCCCTGCCACTTCTGAGGCCTGTGCCTCCTGGCTGGTCCCATCTTAGAAGGTCACCGGAGAGAAAATGGAGATCTCATCTGAGTCCCTGGGTTGGAGCACTCCCCAGAGGCAAGCTCTCTGTGGGGAAGGGGCAGAGAGGGCTGTGGATGTGCAGTACCTCCTAGGTGAAGAGGGAGGTAGTACAATCTGCTTCTGAAACAAAATAAAACACCATGGGGTTGTTGTTGGCCTGGTCCTCAAAGCATGACCAGGGGCTTTGCCTTGGGTGACAGAGAAGGCAGGGGCTGCAGAGAGAAACTTCAGGGTAAACACATGGATATGAATTTCAGTTGTCCATTAGTACCCACTCTTAGAGCCTCCTTCCTGCTCGAGGCTGCTTTCCACTCCCATACTACACTGTAGCCCTGTCCAGTGCAGAGAAGTGCAAAGTCTTAAAGTGAGCTTAGTACTATAGATGGAGGGGACCACATAGAATCTTATCTCACCACCTCGGATAATCTAGCCACCTATGCAAGAAGAGGAAGAGAAAGCCAGCTACCGTCACCTGCCCTTCCTGAAGCACCATTTCAACCAGATTCTCACCTGAGGTGAACCTTCCCCAAGGTAGAAAGATATAGTCACAGAGGTGACTCTTGATACCCCTCTGTGACCATCTCTATATGAAAAATAGTTTTAGAACTCTGTCCATGGCTCACCGGTTCCACATCACACATTAAGAGACAGGAGAAGGGGCACTCCTACTTACTGCTCATCCCTCAGTTCAAAAGGTCACCATCATTATCATCATCCTGGCCTCAGGATCTATGTCTTAGCCAGACCTAGACCAGATACATACCAGACTTAAATGCTCTCCTCTTTCTTGTCTGCAAAGAGCTCATTTCCACAATAGTCCAGTGGCTATCTATAAATGACTGGGGGAAGAAGCCCTATCAGACCCTGGCCAATGTATCAACTTCTGCATCAACTTTTTCCCTCCCCCTCCATCAAAAGTTATATAATTTTTAAAGCTGAACTAAGGCAGATGTGTGTTTACTTAGAGAAGTAAAAATGTTAACATTTAAACTGAAAGCCTGTTTCGGTTTTTAAGGTACTTAATTGCCCTACAGCATATAATAAACGCAGCCCATCTTGTCATTTAACTAATGGAGGGAGTGATGGAGAGATAGGAGCCCAGGACCCTGTTCTTTCCAGGGTGCCTTTGTACTTAGTTTACTTTGGCACCATGCCTCGTGTGTATTTTACACTTCTTTACATTTTGTACATCCCTGTATGACAAATACTTGTCAAACAAAAACTAAACAGATTTATAACCCCTTAACTTGAAATGAGCCAAAATTGAACTGCCAAAACTTTATGACTTCATTTTCTTTCATAGTTTTCCACTGCATTGGTTCAAACAGACAAACCCCACTTGAGGTCAAGCCGAGGTCATTTCACTTTCATTACTAAAATATAATTTACAATATACCAGACCTAAACAAGTTTAGCCTAAAGGGTTTGTATAATATAAACCATCTGTTCTTTAACAATACAGCTAATTTCCTGCCATCTCCGAGCAGTCTACTGACAGCTTCCTTTAAGGGGTTTTATGATTTTTTTTAACTAGTTTAGGATTTATGTAAAATTTGAAAATGGGTCCGTAGTTAAGATTCATTTGTACCAAGTAATTTGAGCATTTTTTAAAAATGCAAATCACTGTGTAAATGGCTCCCCTGAAACCAAGCTTAGAGTTGGTGTTTCTGGCCATTTTCTAGGCTAGCTGCTGCGCAGGTGTTCAAAGGAAAGTCTCACTGAACTCTGCCAGTTTAGGGCTTACCCTACTCCCTCCCAGAGCAAACACTCATGTTGGTTTAGGGTGGCTCTAGTAAAGCCTTCCTTAGGTAAGTTAGAGACGATATACTTAGCTGCATGCCTGCCTAGCTTACCCATGTTGATGAGAGATGAAAAGATCCAACTGGGTCAAGATGTAGCCTTGTGTGTGTATGAAGAGAAAGAAAGAACTGTTTACAGCACCCTAGAGTCCAGGGCCATTGTTCTCAACTCCCATTCAAATCTCAGAGGCCTTCTCAGTCTCCCAGGCCATCATTTTGCCTGGCCTCGCTGGCCAAAGCTTCAGAAGGGCTATCCTGAACATACTCTATTTCTTTTTTCACCCTTCTTCACCTGCAAAATAACAGAATGAGTTCTTGCAGAGGTGAATGGGAGAGAAGGAATTTGCTTAACTTGGAGGAGGAGAGGCAGCTCCAAAGACTGGGTGTGGATGGGGGTGGGGAGGGTGATAGGCCAGGCCATTGCCATGGTCCTGGCCACCCCTTTTCTTCCTTTTCCCAGAAATTTGGCCTGCTCTTCTCTCTGCCCCACCCAACCTCTGCCTCCACTCACACATCCTAGAGATGTCTGCAGGCTGGCTACTCAGCATCTCAGGTGCTGCCAAGATGCAAATGGATTCTGCATCAATTGGAAGAAAACTTTTTAAAAGAAGCTCAACAATTATATCAGAACATAGGGAGTCTAACAAAAGATTCCTAGAACACATTTTAAAAAAATAATAACAAAGGGAATTACAAGGACTCTGTAGAGCTAATTAAGGCTGTTTGCAGATCTAAATCATTCACAAATTTTAATCTACTTCTGGGTGGCTGTAGAGAAGTTAAAAGAAAAAAAATCAAGGTCATCAGCTAACACATATGACCTAACCCTGCAGGCCTGTGTTAAGTCAGTTAATATTGGTTAAGTGCCGTTCAGGAATAACTAGTATTAGTAGAAAACAGCAGACCTAAGATGCAAAGTCCAAAAGCCAGGGCTTTTGCTTGAGTTTAAAACTCCCTGAATTATACGTTTTCCACCATGGGTTAACTTGAAAGCTGTGTAGAGAGGGCGCTCTGGTTCCAAGAGTCCATTAATTTTATGTCCTGATTCTCATTTTCCTAAGAGATTTTAGTGCTCGATCCCTTACCCTTCTCTATCATCGAGACCTGGAAATCCTGTTCAGGACTAAAATTAATTAACACAGACTATGCTGTTGAGGAGGTCAGGGCATCTGTTGGATCCCTTTAGAGTATTTTATTACCATCAGCTATCATCAGAATCCTCCCCTCGGCATCATACAGGAAGGACTCAGCTTGAGTTACTCTTATGAGAAAAAGTCATATCTTCTATGCTATGACAAAGAGAGTCAATGTAATTGGTTGCATTCCTCATGACCACACCTTCTCTCCCATAGGAAGTCTGTTGGTTCCCGCCAAATCATACCCTAGAGGCTACGGATAGAGCAAGGTGGTAGTGTGTGTTTAGCACGCATGAGGCCCTAGATTTAATCAATGGATCCAAAAAAAAAAAAAAAGGCAGGAAAAAACTATCGAGACCAGTGGTTCTCAACCTGTGTGTGGAGACCATGGGAAAACATATTTCTGATGGCCTTAGGAACCGAAACACTGCTCAGTAGCAATCTCAATTACTTTCTACCTGTTATAGCAATGGATCTCAACCTGTAGGTTGCCACCCCGTTAGTTGTAAAAAGGCCCATTCACAGGAGTCACCTAAGACAATCAGAAAACACGAATATTTACATTATGATTCATTAACAGCAGCAGAATTGCAGATATGAAGTAGCAACAAAAACAGTGTAATAGTTGAGGGTCACCATTACCTGAGGAACTGTTATTAACGGGTGGTAGCATCAAGAAGGTTGAGATCCACTGATCTAGCCCATGTAAACAAAATAGTGGGCAGATCTATAACAGCAGAAAAGAAATCCCTGACTACTCAGATGGAAAGATTAACCCAAGGCCTTAAATTTAATTACCATGCTAACTAATGTTATTTAATCTAGCCCTAAAACTTTAAAGTATAAAAGAGCAAGAGATGAAAAACCTCTACCTGCACTCCCTTTCTTTTAAATTCCTGCTTAGATCCTTGCCAGTACCCATTGCTGTTCTGAGTTTCCATTTAACAGCTTCCTAAATTTTCTTATGCATATGCAAAGAAATGTAGACAGGTTCTCTCTGTTTCCTCATTTATAGAAAGGCTACGCACGGCATTTTAGCTGCTTTGCTTTTTATGTTGAACTCCAAGCAGTAGGATTTTAGAAGCCATCCCATGTCTGCACATAGAAACCTCCCTTGTTCTTTTCCACAACTTTAGAATATTCTATTTAGTAGCCACCCCCATGCTCCCACACACACACTTTTGGGGTGGGGGGGCTAGGAATTAAACTTAGGGTTTTGCAAATGAAGACGCTCTTAACTCTTGAATGACATTCCCGGCTTTTGTTGAGACTGGGATTTGACCCAGGCTCCTATCAAACTCCTGATAGTTCTACCTCTGCTTTCTAACTGCTAGGACGGCTGGTAAATGTTACCAGGCCTGCCTCTAAGCCCCCCCCCCCTTTTCTGTTTGCTTGTTTGTTTTGTTTTGTTTTGTTGTTTTTGTCTTTGTTTTTGCCGCCACACCCAGCTTCTTCACCAGTTATCAAACTCAGTCTCCTCCAGGGAGATATGTAAGTCGGTTCAGTTCTGTAATGGACAGGACTGCATAAACAAGCCTTGTTCTGCAGAGACTGGCAAGCATTGTACCATTCATTACCTTCAGCACAAGTATCCCATCTGTTCAGCTTTGATGTATGCCACCCTGCTTTTCAGTGTCAATACGTCTTGCTGTAAGGGTTTTAACCCACACTTTCCCTTTCTTACAGAGCAAGGCTAAAGAGCTGCCTCTTTCTGCTGTGCGATTCATGGAAGAATTGGGTGAATGTACCTTTGGGAAAATCTATAAGGGCCATCTCTACCTCCCAGGCATGGACCATGCGCAGCTGGTGGCTATCAAAACTTTGAAAGACTATAACAACCCCCAGCAGTGGACAGAATTTCAACAGGAAGCCTCTCTCATGGCTGAACTACACCATCCCAATATTGTATGCCTCCTCGGTGCCGTCACCCAGGAACAACCTGTGTGTATGCTCTTTGAGTACATGAACCAGGGAGATCTCCACGAGTTCCTCATCATGCGATCCCCACATTCCGATGTCGGCTGTAGCAGTGATGAGGACGGGACGGTCAAATCCAGCCTGGACCATGGTGATTTCTTACACATCGCAATTCAGATCGCAGCTGGCATGGAGTACCTGTCGAGTCACTTCTTCGTGCACAAGGACCTTGCAGCTCGCAACATTTTAATTGGGGAGCAACTACATGTAAAGATTTCAGACCTTGGGCTTTCCAGAGAAATTTACTCTGCTGATTACTATAGGGTGCAGAGTAAGTCTTCACTGCCCATCCGCTGGATGCCCCCTGAGGCCATCATGTACGGCAAATTCTCCTCCGAGTCTGATATCTGGTCTTTCGGGGTTGTATTGTGGGAGATTTTCAGCTTTGGACTCCAGCCATACTATGGGTTTAGTAATCAAGAAGTGATTGAAATGGTGCGGAAGCGGCAGCTGTTACCATGTTCTGAAGACTGCCCCCCGCGAATGTACAGCCTCATGACGGAGTGCTGGAATGAAATTCCTTCCAGGAGACCACGCTTTAAAGATATCCATGTCCGGCTGCGATCCTGGGAGGGCCTCTCGAGTCACACCAGCTCTACCACCCCCTCGGGTGGAAATGCCACCACGCAGACCACCTCCCTCAGTGCCAGCCCTGTGAGTAACCTCAGCAATCCCCGATTTCCCAATTACATGTTCCCGAGCCAAGGGATTACACCCCAGGGTCAAATCGCTGGTTTCATTGGCCCAGCGATACCTCAGAACCAACGCTTCATCCCCATCAATGGATACCCAATACCTCCTGGATACGCAGCCTTTCCCGCTGCCCACTACCAGCCTGCAGGACCCCCCAGGGTGATTCAACACTGCCCACCTCCAAAGAGTCGGTCCCCAAGCAGCGCCAGTGGATCGACCAGCACTGGCCATGTGGCCAGCTTGCCCTCATCAGGATCCAATCAGGAAGCCAACGTTCCTTTGCTACCCCATATGTCAATTCCAAATCACCCTGGTGGCATGGGCATCACTGTTTTTGGCAACAAATCTCAAAAACCCTACAAAATAGACTCAAAGCAATCATCTTTGCTTGGGGACTCCAATATCCATGGGCACACCGAATCTATGATTTCTGCAGAAGTGTAAAATGTGTGACCTTTGTAAATACACTCTCCCGGGAAAACTAGACGGTGGAAGAAAAGATTTATATTCGAATGTGTTTATTGAAGGTTCGTTCTCCTTTAGCAGACATTGCAACCAGTGTCTTCTGTGAAGTGTAACTGTGTCTTACCGGAAAGACGCCGGCCAGGAAAAAGAATGCATTGTGGGATTTACACTCCACCTGGGTGTATGATATGGCGTTGGGAACAGACCATTTATTTCAAGGACTGAAAACTGCAAAACCAATGAAGAGGAACAGAACATAGTGATTAAATAACAAACCAAAAAAAAAAAAAAAAGGAAGTCAAATGGTGCTCTCTCTGTGTGTTTGCCTTTGGTCACCATGACTGATTACCCCTAAAATGTATATATTGTAGCATTTGTCTACCTGCTGTCTCAACTTCAGGACAGATGTTCAGGAACTATGTTGATTCAACTTAGACTCTAGGCATGTTTGAATGGAAGTGGTGTTTAGTACCACAGAGGGAACTTTAGGCTACATTTTAAATCTCAGATAGAAATGAGCCATAGTCACGCCCACAGACGTCCTCTCAGTAGCCAGGTTTCTCGGGGATGGCGTAGAGCAACTCTGTGTGACCTTACTCTTCTCATGGAGGCCTTTTCCACAGTCCCTTCTTCCACAATATGTTTACACAGGCCCTAGAGAAGATAGGTTTGGATGCTGGAAATGGTTGTGCATCACCATTTAGGTTATTGCTTTCGGAATGGGGCACCCAAAGAGGCAGAATCAGGAAAATGGTCCCTCAGCCTGGATCAGTATCCACGAGAGAAGAGCAAGGGTTGGTTCACTGCTCCTTTAGTCAGCCTCAATAGGAGCTTCCCCTGACCATTCATGCTGCAAACCTGTGATGCTAGAGGCAAGCATAACCACACGGGTGCCTCGTAGCTTGTTTACAAGTTGGCCCAGGTCTCAGGAGTGCTTACTATAGGCAGACAATGAGCAGGAGGAAACCCTGTGATGAGTGAACTTAAACTCACACTTTGTGCTTTTCCTGAAGATGTTCACCAATTAAATTCCAGCACCCAGAACTGTAACACTTTATTCATAGAGCTAGCTGAAACCCAAAGACAAAACACCCTATTTCAAAAAGCAAATGTCTAAAAAACACGCTGAGTTCATTCAAAGATTGCAAAACTCCAAATTCCTTAACTTGGTAAACAAGCAATATGGTCCTTCTTGCCTTCCTTAGGGGGTGACATCCAGTGTGCCATCCTGACATTTACTTGCCAGTCACCTTTTTACTGTGTTCAGAATCTTTGGGAGATTCAAGTTTGACATAGAGAGGAATTTTTGATTTGATTTTTCTTTTATTAAAAAAATAACTCCTTTATTCTAAAAAAAAAAAAAAAAGTCAGCAAGTCTTGCTTTTATTTTAAAGCTATGGAGATGTATAAGATGCACAATAAATCCTAGAAATATTTCATGAGGGGAATATAAGAGTTAGGAAGATCCTGAACTTCCTGCTTTTAAAAGTAGAATTTATATAAGGAATAAAGGAAATCTGTCTACCAAAATGTGCCTGAGTTTTCCCAAACAAGCATGAACTTATAGGTACTGTGAACTCCAAAGAGTTGGCTATATTCAGATTTACTGAGCAATGAATTTAGACCTGTTTTGTGGCATGAATAAGCTGATTCTATGTGACATTTCTTGAAGTGGAGCAGAGGAGAAGATTTGTGTCCTTTTGTTGCTATGCAACTGTTTAATGATGACACTTCAAACCACAATTCTATATATCATATGACAATCAATTGTTCTCCAAGAATATTTATTTTGAGTAAACACAGTCTCAGTGAATCTGAGTTTTCAAGAAGTCCTTTAATGGGGGACTAGCATTCCATGAGCCAGTAAGATACCTTATCTGGAAAGTCATTATTATGGTTAAAAAAATAATAAATTCAACTTAGTTTTTTATAAAGAACTATAACACTTATTTTTAAGCCTTTTTAAAAGTAATAACTGAAGCCATTAAGGTGAGCAAACTGAATCTCAAAACCACTTGTTATATTGTATTAAGACAGCGCTGTGGTGCTTAGGCATGCAGCCTCTTTTCCACAAGCTGAACAAAAACCTCTTTTACTTTGTTGACAATGGTTTTTTTGTAAGGTGAGTTTATTGTCAGGTTTTTTTTTTTTTCTGCACAAAACTGTCAGTGGTTTGTATCACGGAAGTGAAAATACATCTGCATTTTTATATCTGGTCTGTTTCCTTATTTCCTTTGCTTGTTTTTAACTCAGTGTAGGTTTTCTTCACCTATATAACGACGATGTTCAGGTAGCTCACATTACCGTATCTTTCTTTAGCCTCACTGCATGTCTTTTAATCACTGTATCGCTTAATGTTTGATTTGTTCTTGTGGGCATTCCAAATAGACAAGCATGGACTTGTAATGACCAACACACTATTTTATATCGAGGATATACGCATTTGTATTTCACCACCAGAGATGATATTAAACACTGATTATTTTATGCTGCTGTTTATTAAAATGTTTACTCTAAAATATGTCCTGAATATTGGTGTTGTAGGAGCATTTGGAAATCTTCATATTATTTCTAATGATTGACATTTCTTAGAAAGAGGAATCACGAAGTTTCAGTTTGGCGAAGGGTCAGTCCAGGTGTTCCTTCTGTGGAGTTTCCTGTGTTGTGGTATTGTTGTGGATCCAGAGACTGCTTCAGGATGCCGGTGTCACATTTTGCCAGTTAGCTTTGGAAAGATTAGAGCACTGAAATAATTAGGCCCAGCTTGGCTCACAGAAAGTCACTGTCTCAGAAGGAAAACAGACACAGGGTGTATGAGTGAAACAGACACTTCGGTTTGAAAGAAGTCAACATTCCACCGGAAGGGAGAGACCTTGCTAACATACACGAAACATCGCAAGATGTCGCTCCAGAAGAGGCCAGCTTCAAAACAAGGTCAGTGAAAACGGTTCTGAATGACCAATGGAATCAGCTCCTCCAGAAATACAAAGAAGAAAAGGGCAGTGGTGGCGCAATGCCTTTAATCTCAGCATTTGGGAGGCAGAGGCAGGTGAATTTCTGAGTTGGAGGCCAGCCTGGTCTACAGAGTGAGTTCCAGGAAAGCCAGGGCTACACAGAGAAACCCTGTCTCAAAAAAACAAAAACAAAAACAGACAAAAAAACAAACAAAAACTGAGAGAAAGCCAAACATGGAGTGTTCAAAGTGGGTCTCTACAGACCCGCTGCACCCAGCTTTCTTGTCACAGACCAGAGGGGTGTGAAAGCTGAGCCAGCAAAGACTTTTCCTTCTACCAAGCAGATTACAAGATCAAAGGCCAAAGAACATATGGATCAGGCTAAGACTGGTAGCAGGAATGTTCCTCAAGCAACCCAATTTGGCCAAAGACAAATTTCTGGGGGAAAAAAAAACCAAAAACATGAGACAGAGAGAAAAAAGTTGTGTAGCCCATGGTTTCCACAGCAGGGAAAGTGACTGAATCAGCGGCGACTCAGAGGGCCAAGCAGATGGCCCAGTGTCTTCTTCTACCAGTCACAAGAGCCACTAAGTGAGAATGGATCAGAAAGAATGGGACCAGGTAGAGGGAGACCTGCCAAGAAAAGCAGAAGGCAAGCTGGACCAGGTCATTCCTTCCAAAGTTGAGCGTGAAGAAAAGTGTTTGGCTTCGCAGACCAGTGTGACAAATGAAATGGATCTAGGCAGAGTCTTCCAAGAAGTGGAAAGCTTGCCTGAGACAGCCCCTGCAGTTCTCCTCTGAAGGTGGCCTCATTGTCTTCTCATGTCTATGACCCTGATGAGAACCCCAGGAGGGTGTTTAACTTAAACATAACTGCAAACATCCTCTTCTTCACATTGTTAATCCTCTGATATACTCTTCTTTGAAAGCATGCACTGGCATTCACTTCTATTTGGTCCGTTTATATTGCATTACACAGTGTTTTCATTCTCCCTGTTTGTGGAGACATATTTTAATGATGATACTGTAAAAACCCTGTAGGGTACTTAAAATATCAAACATGAAATAAGGTTTCACATCTGCAAAAGAAAAAGAAAGAGGAATCACCATTCTTATTTTTGTCTTACTTCAGTTAAATGATATTTTAAGTATAATTTTAAAAATAGACTCCTAGGGCTAAGGATATAGCTCAGTAATACAGCACTAGGCTAGTGTTCATGATGCCCTAGGTACAAGCCCCAGGATTAGAAAAGAAACCGGATTTGGGCATTGTTTCGTTAGTGACCAAAGGAGAAAAAAGAATCCTGATAATTTCATAGCCTGGCAGTATAATCTGCATGTGGATGGCAAGCCTTGGTCTTTTAAAATCAAAGTGATATATTTATAATGGAGTGGAACAATTGGAAATTGGACTGAAGTTGTATTATTTTCTGCCTTGATATTTCCAAGTGAACTTGGCAAAACTCATGCATTTGGGCTCTAAAGATCATATCCTATTATGTCCAACTTAAATTCCAACTATGTTGGTAAAAGAGATGCAGCCATTTTCCCTGACATAATTTATTACTTACCCCAAATTGCCCCCCCAAAAGATCTTCCCATCCAGCAATGAATACACATTCAAGGAAAAGGAGTACTGCTATGAAAGTTGGAAGGGCGCTTGTTAGCGCTGTTCTTGAAACCATCAGACTCCATAATGCAACCCCATCCCAACACAGTGAGGTCCATGTATGGTTCTCCCTCATACTTGAAAGCCTGGCTCTGCTCTTTACTCTTCTTTACTCTTTGTGTCTCTCTAGACTTCCCTCAACCCTGGGCCCCTTGATCCTCTGGTTCCTAATCACCAACATATGCAGGTTCCTAGCCTCAGCATACTACATAATCTGTTTTTGAGCACTAGACACTCACTGGACAAGAGCTCTGCCTCTACATGCCTTCAGGGATACTCAGCTACTTTAGTGTTCCTTCCAGAGCCAGCTACCAAGAGACCCAGGAGCTTGTCAGCAATGGAAAGCATCAAACCCTTCCTTGACTCAAGCACTAAATCTATGAGGGTAGTTCTAAGGGTAGAACCCAGTAATTTGTGTTTTAAGAGTCTTCCATGTGCAGAGTGGTAGTGGCACACACCTTAATCCTAGCACTCAGGAGGCAGAGGCAGGTGGGTCTCTATGAGTTCGAATAGTCTACACAGTGAGTTTCAGGACAGCTAGGGCTACACAGAGAAATTCTATCTTGAAAAACAAAACAAAACAAAATAAAACAAACAAAAAAGAATCTTCCATGCAATTCTAACAGACACTGAAAGTCAAAAACTATAAAATTGGAAGGAATGGGTTGGAGGTGTGTGGCCTTTTTATCTTTAGTAATATAATGGCAAACAAGCTCTTACAACTCTTCAAGAAAACCTAGTCACTCAAAACCACAGGACCAAGGTTGAGCCATTTGAGAATCAGTTGCGCTTTTCTGAAGCTCAGGGCTATAGAGCTCAGTCAGTAACGCTCATGCCTAGAATTTAGGAAGTTGGGGGTAAGATCACCAATAACCCTCCCCCAAGTTATATTTTTTCTGTAGTTTTCACTTGGATAGAAAATGAATAACGAGCCAGTGAGATGGCTCAGATATCATGGCTCTTGTCCTAAAAGCTTAGCAGCTTGAATCAATGTGAAGGTGGAAGGACGAAATGGCCTCAACAAAGTTGTTTTTACCATCTCACATCTCATGGCATGTGCATCCACATACAGTAATAAAAGTAAATAAACACAGCACTGGCTAAAGGTCAATGACTGAGGCCAGCCTGAAAACCCTAAGAGGCTCTGCATCTTCCGTACTTCTTGCAGTTAGGCAAGAAGGAGGGAGAGATTGAGGGAGGTAGGGAGGAACAGAGAGAGGGAGGGAGGGAGGGAACACTGACCTTCTTGGATGTGTCTCTCTTCATAAGATCAAGCTCAAAGAAGCTATTTTCTTAGTACAGCTTTTTGAACTTCTAAATTGATGGCTGAAAAATAAATGAAAAAAATTTCCTTCATGCTACACAAAAAGTCTGTAAACACAGGGAATCTTGCCGGTAGGGTAAGGCCAGCCCCTAGTCCACATCAGTCCAGAATCTGCCCTGAGAACCCTTCCTGTGACAGTTGAAGTAAGTGGGCATTCTTGCTTCTTGCATCAGCTGCAGTCCATCAGTCGGTGCATGGCTGGTTCTCCAGGGAGCTACGGGGTCTAATGCTTAGGAGGACAGCAAGAGGGATCCAGAATGGCGTTGGGATGAAGTTCATACTCTTGATTTACAGAGTTAGCTTTTTTTCAGCCCATGGCTCAAGTGCTAAAAAGGAAATTCCAGATCAGAGAAGGAAAAGGAATGAGGGAGGACACACAAGGGGTTCTGCAGCCCAAGTCAGAGCTGCACCTGAAGTTTGTTACCATAAATGCCAAGAGGGCTGGAGAGAAATGCAGTGTTTCCAGTAAAAACAGGAACAAGACAAGGTTTTTCACTCTCTCCATACCTATTCAATATAATACTTGAGCCTTAGCTAGAGCAATTTAAGACAACTGAAGGAGATGAAGGGGAGTCAGATAGGAAAGGAAGAAGCCAACGTATCTTATTTGCTGATGATATTAATATATATGTATACATATATATATAGTTTATACACATAAACATAAAAACAGGGAACTTCTACAGTGATGAACACTTTCAGCAAAGTAGCAGGACACAAAATTAACACACAATCAGTAGCCTTCTTATATACAAATGACAGTCTGAGAAATAAATCAGGGAAACAAAATATTTCCCAAAATAGCATCCAAAAAATAAAGTATCTTGGAATAACTCTAAGCAAGCAAGTGAAAGCCTTATATAATAAAAAGTTTAGGGTCTTGCTAAGGCAGGACCAGCTGGGAGGCATAGGCCCCAGGAATTGCAGG
>JADRCD010232533.1:3746-13990 GCA_019843815.1 Montemys delectorum
CAATGAATTAAGACATGCATGCTGGCACTTCATCCACGCTTCTACAATTCAGAAACCCTAGGGAATGGTGCTACCCATAACGGGCACTTCTTCCCATCTTAGTTAACACAATCAAGATAACCCTCCCATAGACATGCCCACAGTCCAGCCTGTAATCTATACAATCTCTCATCAAAAGTAATACCTTCCCCAGTGATTACTGATTGTATCAAGTAGACAATTTAAACAAATAGTCACAGGGTCTATTTAAGTCATAGTAAGAAGGCTCGGTGGTTAAAGATGCTTGCTGCTATGCCTGACCTGACCTTCATTCATGACCTGAGTTCAATCCCTGGGAACCACATGGTTAGAAGAAGAGAACTGACTGCTGTAATCAATCTTCTAACCTCTATGTGTATGCTGTATGGTACCCATTACATGCATACATGCCTCCTGTCAGAACATACATACCCACAAGTTGAACAAATAAATGTAATAAATCATTAAAACCAGGATCATCATAATGTTCAATGTTAATCACTATTCTTTGGTGAGATTATTTTCCCTTTTTTTAAATGTGTGTATGCATGTGTGACAGTGTGTGTGTGTGTGTGTGTGTGTGTGTGTGTGTGTGTATGGAGGCCATATGCAAATCTGCATATGGTAATTCATGCCTTTACCTCCCCAGCACTGAGATTGCAAGAGTGTGTCATTGGCCTTGGCATCTTCTATGAGTACTAGGGATTTACTGCTAGTCCTCAGCTTCCTGACTAGGATATCTTCTCAGCCCTCAATGTTGTTTTTAAATAAACACCTTCAAATGTTTTGTGTGATAGTTTCATCCATATTTCCTGCTGACAGATGGAAGGCCAGTGTGCCATGCATGGGGATTGGGGGGTGGGGGGCAGCGTTCCCTGGGACCACTGGCAATGAATGCACTTTAGGCAACATGCACTGGCTTCCTGGCTCCTTCCCTCACTCTTGACCAGCATGTGACACCTTGTTTAAGCTCAGCTGCCTGTGGCAACAGTGAGAGAGGCAGAAACAGTTGTGCCGGGCATTCCCTGGAGAGTTGAGAGATGCCCTGGCCTTGGAGCTGGGACTGGCACTTCAGTCAGAATAATCCCTAGAGAGAAAAAGTTTGAGGGTTTCAGAAGGGGCAGTGCGCTAGTGTTTTGATCCTAGCTCACTATCTCAAGGACTCTTTCCTCTCCATCTTTTCTATAATTTATTGCAAGCAGTTGAGGAGACCTTTTAGATCCTAAACATTTCTGCCTCCAGTTCTTTGAAATAGGGTGGATGGTTCCCGTCACTTCCCTTTCGGGAAGGCAGTAGTCTGATGAGTTAGGTAATGTCTGGACAGAGTGCTGTCCACTGTGAGGTAAGGAGAATAGAATGGCAGTAGCAAGAGGTGGACCTCCAGAACGGGCATTAGTTCCAGGCTCTGAGCTGATTTTGCTGCTGGGGAGTGATGCTGGGTGGGAGAAGAAAGTGAATGGGGAGAGGTGGTGACTTCACTCCTTCATGGTGCCTCCCATCTAGCACCTTTGACCTTGCAAGTTCAGACTTGCCCCCACTACCATGTTCCAGCAGCAATCAAATACATTGTTTGAGTAGTCACTGCTGAGCCCCACTGTCCCCAGGTAGTGCAGCTCATCAGGTTGATAAGAAGCAAAAGCAATTCCACCCTCTGGATTTTGTAGTAGGTGCCAACATCATATTCAGTCTCTTGAAGAATAGGAGGGATGTGGCTCATGTCACTTGAGATCCACATCTCTCATCCCTACCCATCTCTGGCTATCCATGTTAACTTACTGGGTTTTCCTTGGTCCCTTGGTAGCATAGGGTTTATTCTCATTCTTACGTTGTTGCATCTCATTTTTAAACCACTTTGGCAAGAGGAGAATGGGACTTGGCAACTAACAGTAGGATTCCCATCGATCTCTCTTTTAACCCCATAACCCTAAAGTGCTCCAGGTAGCCACAGCACTCTCCTTTCAGTGTTTATGCATTCTGCCTCAGCCAAGAGATGAAGCTGCCACGTTTACACTAAGTGGGTCAGGAGGGCTTCTCTTTTCTTTGCCTTTCCTTTTACCTTACCCACTGCAGCCTCTGAATGGCGTAGTGCCACCAGCTCAGTTGCCCTCAGTGCTCCCTCAGCTCAAGCTCTTGATCTTGGGAACCTCTGTCCCCGGCTAATCTGCTATCCTGCAGCACTACAAATAAATCTAAGATGCTGGAAAGGAACATGAGGCCAGTCATCAGCAAGTCCCTCACTCAGTGTGGGAGCCCAAGCAAGCTCAGAAGAAGAGAGAGAGGTGGTAGAACGTGACCTTCAGGGATCACCTCTTTAGTGCACTGGGTGCTTCATCCCCTAATGTTTATACTAAACCTCATAAGCTACAAAGGGTAGATTATCTCTGCCCTTCATTTAAACCAAGAAACCTCAGGTTCTAGGACCGCAGTAGCTTCCTCACTAACATACAATCATCAACAGACAGCTTTTGTTCTAAGGTTTATTTTAAATTCTTTTAATAGAATCTCACTATGTAGCTAAGGCTAGCCTTGAGCTCACAATCTCCTTGCATCTTACTTCTAAGGGCTAGGATGACAAAATGTGGACCACCAAACCTTTTTGTCTGTTGTTTAAATAAACTCAGTCATAGGACTGTCTAGTTTTAAGGGCCACTTTTTTCCCATTAAATGTTCTCTCTCTGAGTGTGTGTGTGTGTGTGTGTGTGTGTGTGTGTGTGCGCGCGTGCCTTAAAGTTGCTCTAGGCCCATCCATATATTTTCCCTTCTGAGAAAATGGAATCTTTGTGTGTCACTTGTTCAAGGTCACAGAGCTGATAGGAGGAGCAAGGCTTTCTCATCCATTTATACTGCATCCTTCCCATGAAGCAGTCAGCATGCCCTGTCAGCCTTTATAGAATGCTGGTGTTTGGTGACACTACCTCTGAGGTTTTGAAAATGTGAACTCTTTCATTGTCATCATAGAATGCACACGTACTTTGCATGATGTGTATTACAAGAAAACAGCAGTCGACGCAGCAACAGATTAAACAAAACCAGACCCAACTGGTGGAGCATTTAATTCATATCCTGATTTGCATGAGCTGAAAATACTCCGCACTGTGGAGAAGGGTCCATTTCCAAGCCTCATCAGCACAGGAACTAAGTCACAGGCTTGGAGACAATTGGGGGTGGGGTGGGGTGGGGACTGTGAAGTTGGAGGAGCTGAGCTCGGTTTCAAGCGGGGAACAGAAGCCTTGCTGAAGAATCCTACCAAAAGGAAGGACCATGTGCTGGAGAATATCCCCACAAGGTGTAGCCTAAGTGTTGTCATTCGTTGGGCACCCCCTTTCTCATGACTGAATGTGTCCCCTGGGTTTTTTCTGTAGATGCCAGCAGCTCGTAGGAAAGCTGAGGTAAACATCAGCTTAGTCAGAAAGACTGAGGCAGGCTGCCTGAGTGAGATAGGAAGGGTGCAAACTCACTACAGAAGAAAGTGCTGTCTTTCTGCCACGGAGGGCTCTCCTTGTGTCTGGGAGTCATGAATATTGCATCAAAAGAATAAGCTTATTTAAGAGAAGGAAAAAGAAACGCAGAAGCTGGGAGAATTAAATAACTCTGGGGAGCTAGCCTCAGGAAGGGCTTTTCAGTTTGATTGTGGAAGTGAGTTTCTGTTAGATTTTGCCCTGGAAGTTTAGCTTTGTGTGAATCGAGATCAAGAGAACCCTCTTGGGATGCCTGAGGTCAGGAGAAAGCCATTAGTGGTGATATGGTAGGCAGGGGTCCCCCAAACCAGTGGGGCTTCTCCATCAAGCTCCTCACTTGCCAGGGAGGTGGGAGGATGCTTCCAGAGGAGTATTGTTGCAGCTTGGCATTTTAATATGGGTGCTCCTTGAATTATGATGGACTTAGGTCCTGATGAATCCATCCTAAGTTGGAAGTATCATAATTCGAAGATGCATGTAATGCACTGATCAGAACAGTATGACTAGCGGTACAATGCACAGTCCCTTCCCATTATGGGGAGGGAGAATCTACTGTTTTCCCTCATAATCTAAGGGCTCAGTGACAGCTGTGGTTCACTGCTGGAACAGCATCACCAGAGAGTATTGTGCCATCTATCACCAGCCTAGGGAAAGATGGGATTTCAAAATCTGAAGTACCATTCCCGTTGAATACATATTGTCTTCACACTATTATAAAGTGAAAACAACAACAACAACAACAACAACAACAAAAATAAAAACAACAACCAGCCAACAAACAAACGAATACAAGTTGGGCTTCTGTAAAATGGGGGACAATTTGTGTTTGAATGAGACATCAGTCACTTAACAAGCATATCTTTTAGGGCCTATCTAGAGTGAGATTGTACACGGGAGCTCCATAGTCACTGTTCCCCAGCCTTGTGCTAAGGTGCAGTGCTGCTGCCTGTTGTGCAGAGTAGAGCAAATAACTGTCAGCAAAACCCCCTCGCTGGGAGTGAGGAAGGGGCCGGTGCCTGCATTCCCCTTTAGGCTTGGGCCTGTCGGGCTCTGGCCGCTGCCTGCGTTCCCTGTTAGGCCTGGACATCTGCCTGCGTTCCCTGTCAGGCCTGGGCCATTGCCTGCATTCTCCATCAGGCTCTCTGGGAGAAAATCTAGCATGACCTGTCTTTCATGTGGAAGTATGAGGGGTGTTTGCAATCTTCTTCCCAAACCTGTCTTGTTCCGTGCCCTGATTTTGTAGGACTAAGTGGATGCCTTTGCCTACGTGCAGCGATCAAGGAGAGGGAGGATGCTGTGATGGTCATGATAGACTGTCGACTTTAAAGGAATAAGAATCAGTTAGGAGACAAAGCTCTAGGCATACCTGTTAGGGCATTTTTGCATTGAGTTAAGGTATGGTGGGAAGACTCAACATTCATGTTGATGGGACCATTCCGTGGACTGTAGCCCTGGCCCTGATGACAGAGAAAAGTCAGGTGGGTGCCAGTATTCATCTCTTCCTGGTTTCTAAACATAGACACAGGGTAGATGCCTCATACTTCTACTGCCATGGTATTCCTGCCAGGATGGACAAAACTGTGAGCCAAAATAAACCTCCCTTCCTTCAGGTGCTTTTGTGAGGGCATTTCATGGCAGCGCCAAGAAAAATAAGAAGTATGTCCGTCAGCAGACATACTTGGGACAGTTTTATGAAATGCTGAGGATGAAGCAAAGAGGAGCAAGAGTAATGAAAGCAGCAAAAACAAGACAGCAACAACAAAAAGGCAAGAAGAGAAAGGAAACACAGAGGCATGCAACACGACCCAGAAACAAAGCTACGCTGCTCCGTGTGGGCACACCCATGCCAGGCGTGACACGGAGTTCCAAGAGAGCTGGCTTCTGAGACTTAGCTCATTTCAACTTTCAAATTTCTGGAAAGGAAGAGTGGTTTGGGAGGAAAGAAAGAAAGAAGGAGGAGGAACCAAAATATCCTTAGAATTTCTGCAGCTTCTTTTGAGTTGAGAAGGGCTCTTTAGCCGGAGCCGCCAGCCAGAACCTCGTTGCCATGGCAACCCACTTGCAGCCTACAAGGCTGTGACAGCCCACTCTGGAGTTAGTGCTACTGAGCCAGAAAACGTTACAGGTGAAGTTCAGTTTCCTGGATTATTAGCATTAAAAAGATACACATAGAATTAAGGACTAATCTGTGAATTCACTAACAAATTCTGTTTTTCTCCCTTGACATTAAACATGGATTCTGTGCATTTATTAAAGAACTACAAGGCATCAGCAATGTGCAATTTCGGGGGGTTCAAGAGTGCATATGACAGAGCCCTTGGCACTTAGGAAGGTATGATATAGCCACAGGAAAAGGAGCCAAGGAACCCTAAGATTTCACCAGAGTGGATTTATGCAGTGCTTCATGAACATAGGAGAGGGTGTAGCTGACTTTCTTAGAGTGTTAGGAAGCCTTCCCAGGAAAGATGGCATTCAAGTACTAGCAAAGTGAGTGAGTGTGAGTTCTCCAGGTGGAGACTACAAGGAGAGAGGAATTCTTGTGGGGTAACGTCTACCAAGCCGAAGAAATAGCCAAATACACCTTTTGTTCCTCACATGTTTGTGGGATTCCCTTTCCAACCCCCTTGGCTCTCTCTGCAGCCTTTACCCCCCAGCTCTGGAAGACGGCTTCAGTGGTGTTAGGTTTAGTTGATGTCAGGTTTGTGGATTGATATCTGTTGCCAAGCCTTAGTGGGCCTGCTTTGGGGCCAAATGCAATCTTAACATGGTGCTATGGGTACCACAGAGTGGTCAGGAGTGATTTTTAAAGATAGTAATTATTTTTAAAAGATGTCTCTTTGGGGCCTAGAATGTACTTCCTCCCTAAAAATTCACAGCATTCATTTGCTTTTCCATGAAGTGACTTTTTAAAGGCAGGACAAGCCTTCTGTGAACACTCTGCTACCAGCGCGCTCCTAAGGATGCAGCGATTTGCATCCTGACACCAAGAATGTAAAGATAAATTACTTCATTCAGAGCACTGGAGAGCAAAGCCCACCTCCAAAATATTCCACAGAGCCCCCTAGGATCAATGCCAGTCATCCATAAACTCTTTCTCCATGCAAATTAATTGGTGATAATTGAAAAATGACACCCATCATCCTCAAAGATGAAAATCGTTGAAACGGATTGAGCACTTTTAACAAAGACTATTTTTATTACTTAGACCTGCTAAGTACTCAGACTGTCAACATCACAACCAACCTCACTATTAATAGAGTAGTGATAGAGATATTCATTCATTCATTCATTCATTTATTCATCCTACAGCTATGTTGAACTATGGTAGATAAAAACATAAAGAACAAATTCTATTGTCAAAAATCTTAAGAATTACTGTATATATAAGAAAGGGATACACGGATAAGTGGGATACAAAACAGAATAATTGTGAAGTTAAATAAACATGTTGTAAAGATGCAGAGGGGAAGTCATTCTTCTTGATGCATCTCCAGGTTTTTCAGAAAAGAAAAAAACTGTAACAAGTAATATTTAGTTAGGATTTCAAAGAATGATGAGCATTTCAGTGGGTATACACAGACGGACAGAACAGACTAAGGAAATTGGTAGGCCAAATGCTAAGAGGTGGGGTATCATAGAGCAGCCTGGGGAATGGTGACAGTCCAGAAGGGGTACAGCAGGCATTTATTTAATGTCATGCTAAGCAATTTGGACTTTATGTGGAGGTGGGAGATGTTCAAAGATGTTTGAAGAAGGAGTTGGTGTGAGTATGGTTATTATTGATTGTGTGTATGTTACCAATCGAGTCTAATTTTCATTAGCTGAAAGCTTTTGTCTACCTCATTCCTTCCTGTATCTCAAGAGCTCATCCCAATGATCAGCACTTCATAGATTTTAATAGATAGCTGCTGAATGGGGTTCTAGCGGGGCTGTAGAATTGTTTTCTGGTGACGATATAAGAGCAAGGAATTGGGAAGGTTACTAAGGAAGAAAGAATCAGAGTAGCTCAGGAGACTGCCTGAAGGTGAAGGTAGAGGCAATTGAAGACAGGAAAGGAAGCTATGTAGACAGGAATGGCAGGCAGAGATGTGTCCAGTTGCCACATTTGCTCACAAAAGTGAACAAGTCACTGCCTGCCACTGACCCAAGAGATAGCGCCACAGAGGAGTTGCCCCTTAGAGGAGGCAATAGAACAAATACTGAGAGAAAGAGGGTGGAAAAGAGCTTTGAGAAAGGCTACTATGAGAAATTCATTTGAATACTTACTGTGGTGGCTTGAATCTGCTTGTCCTTGTCCCAGGGAGTGGCACTAGTAGGAGATGTGGCCTTGGTGGAGGAAGTGTGTCACTGTGGTGTTGGACTTTGAGACCCTACTCCTAGCTGTCTTAGGTCAGTCTGCTCCTGGCTTCCTTTGTATGAAGATGTGGAACACTTAGTTCCTCCAGTGCCATGCCTGCTGGGATGCTACAGGCCTACTCTGCCATGATGATAATGGACTAAAACTCTGAACCTGCTAGCCAGCCCCAATTAGATGTTGTTCTTTATAGGAGTTGCCTTGGTCATGCTGTAGCTCCACAGCAATGGAAACCCTAACTAAGATACTTACTTAAAGGAGAAATTGAGACAGTCTCCTTCATGGGCCTCATTGAGATAGAAAGCATCAGTTGAAGATGTGGGAGTTATTGAGAGATGATTTCTGAGATGAGGGGAGTGGGGTGGACTGAGTGTCCTTGGGGATTAAAAGACCAGATCACAGGGTCAGAAGACAGAATCTGGGTGAGGCATACATTTAATGGAAAAAAATACAGAACCTTGAGAAATGACAGGTGTGCCGGCTAATTTTATGTCAACTTGACACAAGTTGGAGTTATTGGAAAGGTATTAGAAAGAAGGAAACCTCAATTAAGAAAGTGCCTCCATAAGATCTGGGTATAAGGCACTTTTTAATTAGTGGTTGATGAGAGAGGGTCCAGCCCAGTATGGTTGGGGCCATCCCTAGGTTATTGGTTCTGAGTTTTATAAGAAAGTAAGCTGAGTAGGCCTGTAAGCAGTATCCCTCTGTGAGCTCTGTATCAGCTCCTGTCGGCAGGTTCATACTATGTCTGAGTTCCTTTACTGGATTCCTTCAAAGTAGATGACAGTGTAGGAGTTCAAGTCAAATAAGCCTTTTCCTCCCAAATTTGTTTTTGGTCATGGTATTTCATCACAACATAGTAACTGTAATTAAAACAATGGGAAAAACAGGGTTAAAGTTAGGATGGGAGAGGTGGAAAGCATGAGAAGTTACAAGTGTTAGATGGTGAAAAGAACACATTGTAGGTATTTTTTTTTTTTAAAAAAGAGAAACTCGCAGAAGTTAACTCAAGGGAGATCACAGTTAATAAGCAATATACAACATTTGATATTTCATGGGAAAGAGGTATGTTTGTAAGATAAGAGGAAGCAGTTACATAAAGATTAATGACACACTCAGTTTTTCTGTAATAAAGAGAAAAGTATTTGATTCTGAGAAAAGAGGTCCTTTTGAAACTCTTGCTTTTATCTGCATAAAACAATACATTCTAGCGCCTTTTAAATACAACAATGAAGATGATATTTAATCTTGTTAACAATAACCATCCTTGCAGTCTTGTTTCACCTGGGCTATGATGTTATGGGGTCACAGAATTAGCAAGTTAATGGTGTATCTGCACTTGTCTTATAACTAGCTCATCCTGGGGTTGGCAGTGCAGCCCCAAGTAAGGTGACATCCTATCAGAAAGAGGGGAAGTCCATTGTTCTAAAATTCACATTCTGTGAAAATGTTTGGAATCCTAGATGTTGAGGTCCATTAGCAGGCAACTGCAACTCTACCTAGTTCTCCAGAAGGTTTTTGTGAAAATTCATTATACACCCAGTTTAAATTACTAGGGAAGTGTAGTAAAACAATATGGGGAAATAAAAGCTACACTCTCTGTGTAGTAGGATGCAAGTTTTATAGATTAAAAGCCACATGGAAATAACTGCATACAAGAGATAGGTTATTGTGCCTGGGAACTCTGAAAGTAGTTACCTGTGGTGGTGGCATTATAAAATATTGTTATTTCTTCTCTGTACTCTTACAAATTTGCCAAGTGTATCTAATTAATTCATATTATCTCTGTCATGATCAAACTTATTTAAATAAAACCTGTATTTAAATACTGCAACAGTAGAATTGCTCATGCATTCTCTCCTCTGGGTCTTTTCTAGTGAACAGGGTTTGAGGACCTAGTTTTCTACCTCTTGGGGGAGTCTGTGCTTGCAGCCAAATTGCAGAATTGCCTGTGGAAATGTTAGATGAGGTAGAGGCAATTTAGAACCATTTCTTTGCCAAATGCCTCCCTGGGGCTGAGGGTGATTCTGTGTCCCCCATTAGTTAGGTAGGAGAGGGTTGCCTCTCCCCCATTCTCCTCACTCTCCTTTATTTTCTCTTCCTTCCATTCTTCCTACTCTCACTGCCTCTGCCCCTGACTCCTAACCCTTTTTTTCTCCCACTCTGGCTGGCTTTGCTACTTCTGATGCTCTATTGTGCCTTTGAAATATACTCACAAGAAGAGGGAAAGATAGGTCTAGAAAATTCCTGTGTATCAATATGAAGACATCAAATATTAAAACAAAGTCAAAGCTGGTATTTGGACTGTTGGGCTCCAAATCTTGACCTTAAAATTCATTTTAAAACATTATATCCTTGTGGTAATGAAAGTGTTGTATATATTGATCAGGATCATATTTATAAAAATTTCTCTT
>JADRCD010232534.1:14464-24635 GCA_019843815.1 Montemys delectorum
TAAAACATGGATATCATGAAATTTGCAGGCAAATAGATGGAACTAGAAAATATCTTGCTGAGTGAGCTAACCCAGACCTAGAAAGGCACGTATAATATGTACTCACTTATAAGTGGATATTAGACATAATGTATAGGATATTGAATCTACAGACCCAAAGATAGTAAGTAATATGGAGGGCCCAAGGGATTATTTTTTTGAGTATCATTCAGAAAGGGATGCAAAGTACTCATTGGAGGTGAATAAAGAGAGGGAACTTGGTGGGAAAGGAAGTGAGGAATGGAAAAGGGATGGTTATCAGTTGTGGGGAAAGGGGAAGCAAGAATGAGGATGGAAATCTGGGAGTGAGAATGGAAATCATTGGGGGACATCTCTGGGACTATCTGGAGACCTGGGTTTGGGGAGGCTGTATGGAGTCTGTGGGGTGACTCTAGCTAGGATTCCTACCAGCAGGGGATGTAGAGAATAAAGTGGTCACCTCTTGTAGCCAGGCAGAACTTTCAGTGGAAGGAGAGGGACATCAACCCACCCCAACATCCTTCAACCTAAAATTTGTCTTGCCTAGAAGAAGCACTGGGCTAAAGATCCAAAGACTGAGGTAATGACCAACCAATGACTGACCCAAATTTAGATCCATCCCATGGAAGAGATAATATTAATGATACTCTGCTATGTTTGCACACAGGAACTTGGGATAACTATTTCCTGAGAAGTTTCACTCAGCAGCGGAAGAAAATAGATGCAGAAACCCACAGCCAAACTTCAGGCAGAGCTTGGGTAGTCTTGTAGAAGAGTTGAGAATAGAATTAAGCATGCTGGAGTGGTCAAGGACACTACAAGAAGACTTATCATATCAATGAACCTGGAGTCATGCAGGCTCCCAGAGACTGGGCCCAACAAGCACGTAGGGGTTGAACCTACTCACTGTATATATTTGTAGCAGATGTGCAGTTTGGTAACCATGTAGGTCCCCTAGCAATGGAAGCAGGGTCATCTTGGACTCTGTTACCTGTGTTTGGGTCCTCTTTCCCTAGTTGGACTTCCTGCTTGGGCTTCAGTGGGAGAGGATGTGCTAAGTCTTCCTAGGACTAGATATCTAAGGGTCCGATGGTACCAAACAAGGGCTTCCTCTTCTCTGAGGAGAAAGGGTGGAGGTAATTGGGGGAGAGATTTATGGGATTAGGAGGGAGTCAGTAAAACAAACAAATAAATTAGCTAAAAAATGGCTAAAATGACCCATGCCATGCCTCTTTAACTCTGAGAAGTGCAGTATAAAGAGAAAGGGAGGAAGACCAGTCAGCAACTGTGGACACAGGACCACAATCTGCTCCTGTTATAAAGTTATTCTTTATGATAGCTCTGATACAAAGCTTATTCCTGTGAACCCAGAATATGAGAATGTAATCCTGAACTCATATGCCAGACCCCCCTCTAACATCAGATGAGCTCTCATGCATGATTACACTTGAAATTGGCATTGCTCTACAACACAAATTAGAAGAATATGTTAAAAAGAAATTACAGACTGGGAAGATATACATAGCTTGAAAGTATCATATCAAGCTTATATCAGAAAGGCAAATATTATATGCATGATATATGGCACTTAGATATAGATGTATGCACACCTATATACTAGTCATTTATATGTCTATTAGTGTGTATATCTCTATATGACATAAACCTAGACAGTGGCATATTTAGGAAGAGAGAGGGTAGAGCTTATGAAAGAAGAAATAGTGACAAGAGAGAAATAGATAGTAAATATGGTCAAAGTCCACAATACATTTGAGTGAGTGAGAAGGAGAAGAGTTGGGGATATGAATGGAGTAATATGTGTATGAAAATGACCTCATGAAATTTCAAATGGACAATAAATATATGCCAACTAAAATATTATTTTAAAGTGTGTCATTATAAACTCCCCCACTCAGCACTACAAAATATACATAAATTTTTTATTTTATTTTCATACTTTAATTTTACATCTTTTATTCATTGTGAGTTAATTTTAAATCAAAGTACATGTTTGTGTCACTTCTTTTTTTGTGTGGGTTGTCCAATTGTTCTTGCAATATTTGTTGAAAAAATTATCTTAGTTTAATTTTCAATGATTACTTGACTGCACTCATATGGGTCATTTTTTGGATTCTCCATTTTGCTCACTTATGTTATTTGTCTATTATTTGAATAATAAATAAAAACTTGCTATCATCATTACAGTAATATTGAAATGAGTTACTTTAGATCCATAACTTTTTCTTCAATATTAAGTAGACTGATTTGAGTCCTTCAGTTCTCTATTTAAATGTTCTTGCTATAAATAAAAGGGCATGAAGTTTAGAAGGTGAAATAGGAACACTGAAATGAGTTAGAAGGAATAAGTGGGAAGTGAATATGATTCAAATACAGCATACAGGTATGATATTCTAAAAGAACTAATGAAAATACAGTTGATATATTAAAAAATTTTAGGATCAAATGTGGCAGGAATTGAGAGGTAGTAAAAAGTAAAAGCGTTTAGAACTTTTTTTGAAAATACAAGAATTAGCAAATTATGCACATGTTTGAATAAGTAGAGTTGTATGATCTATGGAAGTATATGTTGTATGAAAATACAAATCAACAAAAGAGACATTCTCATGTATCAAAGTGTGGACCTGGGAAGCTCTGTTAGGTCTTCACACACTGAACCTCAAGGAAAGAAGGTAATAATTTTACACATTAAGTATCAATGTTGATCTATATTATCATCTCAGGGAACATATATTTTTACATCTTTTCCAGAAAAGAACTATATGACTATAAGAATTGACATTTAGAGGAGTGCTTATTATAAGCAGTAGAAGTTTCTAAATGTGTCTGTTTTTGTCTGTCACTGCCGAAGTCCCTTGCCCACCTGGCCAAAACTCTCATCACCTCATGGAACAAGGGGTCCCGGAAGAAACCCAGTCTGTGGCAGTACTAGGTATATTAATGAATGTTATATAATGCTATGCCACTAGCACTGCTTTCACAATATAGATAAGAACCTTTCATAATATATATAAGAACCTATGTCTAGCTAGGCAGTGGTGGCGCATGCCTTTAATCCCAGCACTTAGGATGAAGAGACAGGTGGATTTCTGAGTTCAAGGCCAGACTGGTCTACAGAGTGAGTTCCAGGACAGCCAGGGATATTCAGAGAAACCCTGTCTTGAAAAAAAAACAAAAACAAAAGAAGAAAAACAAAAAATAACAAAAAAAAAGAACCTATGTCACACCCATGAATATAATATCAGACCATGAACTATTTACTATTTAACTGTAACAGCATAATTAAAATAATTTACTTCTTTGAATATTGATAAATGTATATAAATAAACTGTTCAAATTTAATTGGTTAGTTTTTCTAAATTATAATTTACATATCTAAGTCATTGCTCATTAATTTGTGAAATCCAAATTGGCTTTAATTTCCATAAAATCTGATGATACTAAATTTACATATATATTGTCTTAATTTTTCATTTGTCCATTAAATTGATCACACTGTCTTCCTTTGTTGAGGAAAGCAGACTTCGCCATGCAAGTGCACAATGTAAAACTATGATGTATATTTTTTTCTGGATTTCCCATTGAGTGTGTTCAGGCCTTGGTTAACTACAGATTAAAAAAAATTTTATAAGTAAAGAATGATGAAAGGTAAATCAAGGGATAGGGAATATTGTATAGTTACAAAACTGAAACTGAAAACTCTTCACATGTACTAGGTAGCCTTTCCTCAAAGTATACCAAGAATCTGAGGATATGATCCTGGATGGACTGAAAAATCAGGCATGCAGTCATCAACTATAACTACTATGTGGTATTGTGATAAAGTGTTTTACACTACAAAGAATTTCAATGACCACATCAGACAGTTCCAAGGTCAAAATCACCTCATCAGTTCAGTTGTACCCAAGTGACTCTAAATTTTTTTTTTATTTTCACATCCTCATACTGAATCACGGCTTAGTGCCCAATGATATATTCTTCCACCATTGAGTTTATGACTATCATGTTGCATTTGTAGTATTGTTAGCTTTTACATTTCTCTTCCACAGTGACAACAGGTAACTCTGAGACCATTGATCATCATGGAACTCTGCCTCTTGAATAGCAACTTGAGCAAAAGAAGACTTAAATATTTGTGTTTATGGATAGATTTTCCAAAGCAAATAATTAAATAATGAATTGAGAGGTAAGAACATCAAGCTCCCTTAAAAATGGTGGCTTTCTACCAGAAATATGTTAAGTGATTTTTTTCTGTGTCCTCACAACACCACCTTCAATATAAAATCAGCAATTTTATGGCCAAAACCCAAAGAGAAACATCTAACCTGTACAATAAACAGAAAAACAAAGACAATCAGGTAACTGTCAGTCAGGTCAGAGAATTAAACATCCTGGTGATTTACTTTTACCTGAAGGAACTCAGGTACTAAGCAAGTTGATATTGGAGTGGTTCTATCCAGAGTCTTACAAATCTGAAATTGTTGAGTAGTCTTGGTGCCTTGGCTCTTTACAGTTTTGGTACTCTGCCTCTGTACCTCCACTAGCTGCCAGAAGGATGACAAGGGATGATCAAAGAAGTTACCAGCCAACAATAGCCCCTATTAGATGATATTTGTACTTCTCCTAAATTAAAATGTTCCAGTGTAACATTTGCCATCATCCTCTGTGTTTATGGCTCCTTCTGCCTTGGATTGAGTTTACTGGGGAGGAGGGTATGATAATTTAGCTGAAATCTCATTACCAGTAGACCCTATAAATGATTCTGAGCTGAATTGCAACCTCCTTCTAATTTACACTGCTCAACAACACTGCTGATGGTACCCAAATAGTTATTTCAGCTGAGCAGTGTTTAAAGATTCTAGCTTCTCTTTAATCCCAGATGATCACAAAGTAGTATAAGTGGAGAACACCAGACTCCTTCCAATGTTGAAGGTATGTGCATCTTCCCACTCCAGACCTATTACTAAGCTGTGGTAGGTGCTGAGTGGGTACTATGTTGTCAAGATGTGTCTGATTTTGCAGTAAAATCTGTAATGTACACTGACTGGGGAGAAACAAGTCTTGAATGGAAAGCTTTATTACATTTGAGAACAACTCCCACATGCCTGTCTTTTAGAAGTACTCTTTTATTAAGCAAACATCTGTACCATCACTGCCATCCACCATCTGTGTTCTGTACACATGTACTGAGTCCCGAGGAAGTCATGGCAAGTGACTAATGAGAGTCTAAGTATAATCCTGAAGAATTCCATGTTCTGTTCAGTTGTTAGCCCTGTTCATTTTGGCCAGACTTCTTATTGATCAGGTTGTCATGTTCATTGTACCATGCTACAGAACAAGCAGCACAGGACACTGGCTCTAGGTAAGAACAGATTCAAGTTTTCTGACTTTCAGATACCTATATTCAAAGAAGTATGGATATATCTATATTCATACAGATAAAAGTAGTTTATTACAGTAGTAGTGGGCTTGGGTACGGCCTAAATTCTTGTCACCTATAAGAGTCATAGTCCCTGGACTTTAAGGTTTCCTACTTAATCATGCAGTCATGTATACTGATAAATTCTATATCCTGTCCATGAAAAAAAAGACGAACCTTTCATATTATTTTGAGAATTTTCCAAAGGCAAAAATAAGTACATTTTATAAAGCCATAAAATCCATTATCCAAAATATTTTCTCATATATTCTTGATCATCAAATGTATTCTCTGAGCAGTCCTCCTCTCTAATTTCAAAACATTAGCAATAAAGTCTAAAGAATTATAATAAGATATTATGTTCCCTTCAAAGCCATGCAGTTTCTCTTGTTATATCACACTTGTACTTCCTGGGATACCTTCCCTTTCATGGTTGGAGGCCAATTCCTATGGGTACTGAGACTGCCATTCATCTCTATCCCTTCTAAGGCAGCAGGCCTGACCTTTCTCTACCTGTACTCTACCTGAAAGGATTAATAAGGAATAATTAATGTCTAAATGGATTTTAGTTCACCCTAAATGCTAAGTTTTCAACTGACTAGTTCTGGGATGTTTTGTAGTATGCTGATGCCCTGGTGTCCAGGAAGGAATTCTTGCACTTAAGTGGTTTTTTTTTTTTTTTTTTTTTTTTTTTTGCTATTCTTGCCTCCAACAACAGATCTTTCACCAAATAACACAAAGCTTCTATAATTACACTTATTATTATCATTTTGGAAATCGAGCATGTAGAAAGTATTTTCTATTGAACTGTACAGGAGAAAATAAACAAACTGAGGAAGAAAATTGAATTTTATTTCTTAGGCTTAGAAATTTGTATCATTAAAGAAAGATTGTGGATAAATGGAAGATGCTTTGTGTTGTTTTGATTTGCCTTTTTTCATTCTGAAGAAGACATACAAATGGCTAACAAGAATACAAATATGTGTTCAACATCAACAATTATAAAGCCAATGCAGATAAAAATAAAATGAGACATTATCTCATACCTGCTAGGAATGCTGTTAAAGAAACAACAGTAGATATCTTTTTGATGATAGAGAGATAAGGAAACCTCTGCTCAGTGCTGGAAAGAATGTAGGACAATTACCTATGAAGGACAGAATTCAGATGTTTAAGAAAAATAAAAATAACTTGTGATCCAATGATCCCACTATTTGGATCTATCTTTCAGTATCCCCTGCAGGACTGATAGATGTTCAAATACACCTCCTGGATGCTTCAAAACAGGTCTAGATTATTTATAATACAAATACAATGCAAATTGTTGTTAACTAAATTGTTTAATGGGAAAAGTTGTCTATGCATGTTTAGCACATATATAACTGTCATAGGCCTCACCATATAGACCAAAAATGATGCCAGGTGAGCATGTGCTGGAGACACATGAAATTTGTGAGATGTCAGGAAGCTGAAGCAGGGTTCTCTACTCAGATTCATCCTCTTGCCTCAGTGTGCTGCTCCGTTACAACACAGCAAACTCAAGTTTGCTTTCTGGGATTTTCTGCAACTTTGAAAAACGTTTCCATTTGCAAATGGTAGAATTCCCCAAACACAGAACTTGAAATTGTGGAGGACTGACTATACATGCAAAGACATTGAGATTAGGATTCCACAGAAACAATTGTATTTCATGTTCACGGTAGCATCCACATGATGAACCACATATGGAAATAGCCTGACCATTTACCCATTTGCAGTGTGTAGACATTTTCTTTTATATGAAATACTTTCATACTTTAAAAGAAAGACATAAATAACAATGGATGTTAGTTAATACATGTGAGACACTAAGTATAAGTTTTCTTTCATGTTCCTGTGATGTTTGCACACCATACTTATTCAGATTAAGTAAACTAATAAATGAATTCCTTTGGTTTAATTGGTAGAGTTTGTAAATGTGTTCGTATTATATTTTGAGTTATATGTGTGGAACATTTCCCCCATGATGCTGTCTGTAGCTGCGGAAAAGTTTATAAATTAAAGATTCTCATATTCCATTACTCCCTACACACACACACACACACACACACACACACACACACACGCACACACACGTATGTGTGTGTACGTATAAGGGTATCTATGTATATTATATTGTTACATTATTTTTCTCTCCTTGTATCACTGTTCATGCAATGCATTTCTTAAATATTTGCTTAGTTCTTGTATTTAAAACATATTTTAATTAATCCGTTATCAACTTTATCAGTGTCTGGAATATCGACACTGGAATATCACTTCATGCCTGACACTGCTTTTTTCTCTTTTCTTGTTATTTCTTGATCAATTTTAGCAAAGGTTTGTATTTCAGTGTTCTTTTCATTCAGCATAAAACCTATTGATTTTGTTCATTCTCTTTACTGTAGGTTGTTTTCTACATCATTATTTTTTGCTCTTATCGGTTTTCCTTTCTGCCTTTCTATATTATTTCAATTTAGTATATTGTTCTATTATGTCTAATGATCAATACATAAAGCAAGGTCTTTAAGCCTTTATCTTTCTAATATATACCTATGTTTAAAGTTTTCTTCCTTTTTATTGTAGTAATCATATAATCTGATGTACAGAAAAATGCTTTCTTACATAGCCTTATCATAATCTACACAGAAAACATATTTACAACACATGAAATTTCTTCATAGTCTTTTTCTTATTGCTTTAACCTCTAAGAACTACTACCATTTTGGCTTCTAGTCAATAAATTTTTCTTGCCCACTCTCTAAACAAATAATGAATGTCACATGTGATACTGGTAGCTGACTTTTTAATTTCAACATGCTGCATTTTAAAATACATTTTCATAATAAAATAAAGTTATAGGTTATTTTGTATGTTTTTATGCACACACATTATATGTATATGTATTATATATATTGTATGTATACAATATATTATATAGAAAGACTATACTAGTATATATAGTATATATATTATAGTCTATATAGTATATGGTATATAGACTATATATGCTAGTATATGTAATATACTATATATTATATATAGACTATATATAGTCTATAGTATATTACATATACTGTATGTAAGTGTATTTACACACACACACACACACACACACACACACACACACACACACACACTCACATAGACCTATGTGCTGGGGACCTGGGCAGACCTATGTAGGCCCTGCGCTTGCTGATTCAGTCCCTGTGAGTTCATTTGAGGATTGCTCGGTTTATGTAGGGGACCTTGTTCTCATGGTGTACTGCACTCCTTCCTGTCCTCCTCCTGCCTCCTATTTTATGGGGCTCTCTGAGCTTCGAGGGAAGAGATTTGATGGAGGCATCTTGTTAAGAACTGTGTGCTCCAAAGTCTCTCTCTACATAAAGTCTGGTTGTGGGTCTCTGTATGTGTTCCCAATTGCTGCAGAAGGAAACCACTCTGAAGATGGCTGAATAAGGCATGGATTTATGAGTATAATAGACTAACATTAAGAATCAACTTATTGTTCTTTCCACTACCCAAGGTTTTCACACAACCCTACAATTGACCTTCAGCTCTAACTGTCTCTCGCCTCATTCCTTCCCTCAATCCACTTTTCCCTCTCCATCCCAACTGACCCTCCCATTCTTTAGCCTCTGGGTTCATACAACCCATGAACCTATTCTATTTTCCCCACACAAGGATATTTGTGTATGCTAACCAATCCCTTCCTTTATACCTATCCTCTTTGGGTTTATGCATTGTAGCTTGTTGATCATTTATTTAATGGATAATATCTGCATATAGTTGAATAGTACTATATTTACCTCTCTGAGTTTGAGTTACCTCATTCCAGATGTTTTTGTTGATGTTGCTGTTTTGCTTTTTGTTTGTGTTTTTTAGTTTCATGTGATTGCTGCCAATTTCATGATGCCACTTTTCTTTTTAGAGTTAGGTAATACTCCACTGTTTAAATTTACCACATTTTCTTTTATTCTTCTATTCAGGGACAGCTAGGTTGTTTACAACTTCTGGAAATTATGAATAGATCAATAATAAATATGGTTAAGCAAGTGTCTGTGTGGTTGGTTGTATCATCCATTGGGTGTATGCACAAGAGTTCTTTATCTGGACCTTGAGGAAGATCAATTCCCAATTTTCTGAGAAACTGTCATACTACTTTCAATACTAGTTGTACAAGTTTTCACTTCTTCAAACAATGGAGGAGTGTTTCCCTTGATCCACAACCTTGTCACTTGTTTTATTGATCTCAAGAGTTCTGGCAGGTGTAAGATGGAATCTCAAATTAGTTTTGACTTGTGTTTCTTTAATATCTACCTGTGGGGCAGTGGTCTGTTTAGGCAACCTGGACTCAGTTCAGAACAGGTCTGGAACTCCGGAGCCACTGTGGGCAATAATTTCTGCCTGCAAGAGATGGAAGGAGTTCAGCCACACATCCTGGGACCTTGGCTCCTGTTTCAGTCACAACCCTCCCACAATATCCACCCTGCCCCTGCAGGAGATGCGTTTTCTGTCACATAGACAATGCCCCAAGTTCCCAGCATTCTAGCTGGACCCTACCCACAGTCATCTGACGATAACCAGATAGCCCCACCACACAAATATAAGGGGAGTTTGCCCCCTCCTCTCTCCTGCTGTCTTGCTTTCTCTCTTCCTCTTCCTCTTCCTCTCTCTCTCTCTCTCTCTCTCTCTCT
>JADRCD010232535.1:0-58980 GCA_019843815.1 Montemys delectorum
GGCTTGCTAGGAAAATTGTAGACTTTGTAGTCAGGCAAAGTATGATAAAAGATTTGCTTTCTGATTAGACATGTTACTTAACCTCTTTGTGCCTGTTTTTCCCCTTAAATCCAAGATATATTCTTACAATATATATTTTTACAAGCAAGAATTTAAAGGACTCTAGAAAAGAAAATCCTACTCCTATGTGATTTACTTCACCCTTGTCCTAAAAAAAAAAGACAAAAAACAAAACACTGGATTTCATGGACTGAGAAAAATACTAGCAGTAGTAATAATCCTTTCCTAAAACCCAAGTGTAGCTGAGGTCATGATCCCCTTTGAGATGCAAATACGAAGAGCTCCAACTCAAAAACTCACATCTGCAGAGAATCCCAGAGACTGAATCAAGATCACTGAACAGAACTGTGTTCCTGGGGAGTTTACAACTGACTTTAACTGGAATTCACTGGACTGCATGCCCAGCAACCCTTCCTTTCTACCAGAATAAAAGACTGTAAAATGCCACAGATTTCCCTACCGGTTTTTTCCAATATTCCACAGACTCTGGAGGTTCGCGAATGCTGGTGGAGAGCTAGATCACTGAAAACAATTCTGTACAAATGACTTGCCTCTGAATTATGGGCACCATGATTTCTTATTAGATATGTTTCTTCATGAATTAACCACTCAGGACTTTGTCTGCCCTCTCACTATGGAGACTTTATTTTAGCTTTGTTAGGATTCCTCCCCATTGTTCTCTCCTATCTTTTCTCAGTTCTTTCCTGTACTAAACTGTCTCATCTCACCTCCTTGCCTAGTCTAATCTTCTAAAGATAGTGTGCATAATTATGCCAGGTTATCCAGGTTCCTTTGCACCCACTGTTCTTCAGAGAGACTGTCAATGACCCACTGTTTGGCATCAGTTTTATCTCCTTGCATGACTATGCAAAGGTCTTACATTCAAATCTTTTATTAATTCCCCATGGAGTTGCTTAAACCTAAGTGAATGTGGGAGAGGTTTCTATTCTTTCTGCTGTAATTACTCCACTCTATCGAGGAAGCAAGAACACCTTCATTAGTTTTGGTTTTAATAACTATTTTTTCTCCCACGTATAACTCCTTAGATCCAATTTTCTTCATAGATAGTGTTTTTTAGATTTTACTGAATTTTTATTACATTATGCTTTCTTATCTGCTAAATTGTGAGATTGGGTTAGTTGGCATTCATAGTGCCCTATTTGTTCAGAATTTTATAATCGTTTGAATATGTTTTATATAACATGTATGAATATCAGTTGTCACTTATTGAAAACATGCTTTTAGCTTTCTTTCTTACTTAGAAGAGAATTGATGCAACAAAACTATTAGTGTTACTTTTGTTAGATACTCCTCTCCTGGAATCCCAGATTCTGAGTTTGAGATTTAATGCATCCCCAGGGGATATCGATCTGATGAATAGCATCACATTTCTCTAACCTTCAACTTTAAACCCCAGCACTGGAGCAACCAGGGATTGTATGAGGGAATGGCAATCGCCTTACTCTTTTGCTATGAGAAGCAGACGAGATTATTTTGTAGATTATGTTTTTATAGTATGATGCATTATCAGATAATTTTGGCGTACAGAAGAAACAGGAAAAAAGAGCTGGGATGTTTAACATGATGCTTAGCAGTGAGGAAAATTGTTTCAATTGGTACTAAATGTTATCATAGGTTTTATACATACTTCTTTCTCTCAAACACAGACCATGTCCCCACTTAAGGAAAGTTGCTAGATTTTTTGATTTGTAGACACTCAGTGGGACTAAACAATCTGCTTCAGAAAATGCATAGTTTAAAAAATTATATCATATACTTGAGATTTACAAATTGATAATATGTGAAACACATAGCTACTTAAATGGTTATCACTTTTACATTTAATTTTGAGTAAAAATACTCAGTTTAAATCTATTTAATAAATGTCCTCACTATAATGCACTATTACTGGAATTAATCCTCATGTTGTACATTAGATATCTAGGTATCTTTTGTGAGGGATATGAAGATATAGATACTTGTAATAAAAGGACATATTTCACAATTTCTTTCAGTTTTTAAAAGAAATTCTAAAGATGAGGTATGATTCTAGGCACTATAGAGTGCCTATAGACTATTCCATGCAAATCTTTATTTTTTATCCAATATTAAACAGAAAGAAGGGCAATATTTTTCCCTATAAGGTTTCTAGAGGGAATAATCCAATCAAAATTCTTATTCTAACATAGGAGCATGTTATGCAATCTCCAAGCATGTTCAAATCTAATGTGCAGTGGGTGGCTTTGAGTGAAAATAGTGAATGTCCTCTTTCCTTAAAACATACTTTTTCCATAATGCTCTGTTATCAACCTTGCTTGATGTATCCTTTAATAGTTGTCCCATGTCTTCAGAATTATTGTGACCATTACTCTGCTTTCCTTCTTGTCTAAGCTGAAAATTTTTGCTCTTCTCTTGATCTTTCTCCAGGACCCTGGATTTCTTCCTCATAAATTAGCAGGCATTTGATAACGCTAACATTCATTTTCTAGGATCAGTATATAAATTACGTTTTAATGATTTTTTTCCTTTACAAACATGTTCTATTATCTATACTTTAAAAAATGAATTCCTCCTGATCAGTCTTTCCCATCTTCCCCCAGTTTTTCCATCTAACCATGGTCAATTGACTCACCCAGTCTCACCTTGTTGTCTAGTCTGCTTTTCCAAAGGTAAATCTGAATAAATGCACCCTCTCACCTAGACTCCCTTTCACCCATTGTACAACAGAGAAACTCTCAATGACCCACTGCTTGTCATTAATTTTGCCTTCTAATAGAACAAGGCAAAAGTCTTTCGTTCTAATCTTTTCAAATTATTTTTGTTCTTTGGTCATTTTTCATCTTTGAGGGAAAACTTTCCTTGATTTCCCTAGACTCCTTTAGAAACTGTCCTCTGGGTTCTGTCTTCACTCAGTTAGCACTTACTCTAGAAATCTGAATGTGGTATAGAGCATTGTACCGCGTGCTTAAGAAGGACAAAGGACATCAGGACAGCTTAGGTGTTTAGCAGAAGCCCCCAGACTGTGACAGCCTGTCACTTATGAAAGAAGAAAACAAGGAAGAAAAGAAAGCATTGTCTACACAAAGCTTCAGATTGACAGGATTTTCCAGCAAAGATCAGCTGTCCCATTAGAGCATCCCAGAGTGTAGAATATCTACTTGAAGAGTTCTGTGCCAGACAGGCCTGGCCCAGTTTGATACCACATGGTGCTCTGTCATTGCTTTAGGGAGGTAACCTGGAGTGAACATTGTTGCACCACATCTTACAGAGCCTTAGCTAAATTGTTGCAGCAGATCCTACAGTGGATGCTGCCAGCTAATCACACTGGTAACAGCAGGTTTTGCCCAAGGAAATCTTAGAATGGGTATTTCATGCAGCAGTTTTCAATCTTTGTTGAACTTACATTCTCAAAGTCTACAAAATGGTTATTGTGGCCTCTTATTCATACAGGAAAGTCTTCATGACCTGTTCAGGTTCCAGTGTACAACAGTAGTTTCTCTAAGGCTATTCTCAAATTTATGAAAGTCCATGAATTACTGCAAGCATCACTTGACTTTTTCTGTATTGGCGGATTCAGACTCTATCTGCATCAATCAGGTCAAAAGCTCTTTAGAAACTGCAATTCAGTATTAATTGTTCAATATGTGGAAGGTATTCTACAATTCAGAAATTCTGATAAGAATAATTGAATTAGGGTTATTTTTAATGCATAATATGTGGTTGGTACTGTTCTGAATATTTTAATATATGAACTCTTTTCAACTGTAGTATAACCACTAAAGCTAATTTTATTGTATTAATATTTCTCAAATGACCTAACTGAGGCAACAGGAAAATTAAATAATTTCCCAAGATCACATAGCTAAAAGATAATGGCACTTATATTCAAATTCAGGCCATTCATCAGCGTTCATACAACTGTGCTTTTCCTCTGGAATATTAAGAACAAAGTTGTCAAGTGAAAGTGGTGATAAGAGCACCTTTTATTAAGCACATGCATTATGAAGCATTTGTCTCTGTCTTTCAGGTCCCTGCATCCCCAACCCATGCCATAATGGAGGAACCTGTGAGATAAGTGAAGCATATCGAGGAGACACATTCATAGGCTATGTTTGTAAATGTCCCCGGGGATTTAATGGGATTCACTGTCAGCACAGTAAGTTATTTATATTCATTGTGCTTTTATTTTTATTGATCCAGTGTGTACAAGCCATTACCCTTCTCGTTTGTGGTTGTGTCGCAGAAATGTAGAGTAGCACAAAGTCTGGGCATTTTGGCTCATGTGACCTCTCTCCACAGTACATGTCACCACCCACTGTATCTGACTAATAATATGTTTCCTATTCCTTTTCATTATTATTTCATTAAATTCATAATATGGTGGCTTTTATGTTATAATATTTGTCTCTCTCCTTCATACTTGTCCATAAATCTACATTCTCCAAGCATTCCACCAATTATTCTGGTGATTAGGTTCATAGCAATGTGAACAAACAAAGGAAAAAATAAGGACAAGAAAAGAATGCTCTAGACTCTAACCCATATATAATCCAATTTTCTCCTTCTTATATATTGACATTTCTATGTGAAAATCTTTGAAAATCCAATAAACATAAAAATGCCCAATGAGTGGCATGGGACCTTCCACACTGTGTATCGCAGCACTCAGGCAGGACACGGTGTACTCTGAGCTGCTGAAGGTTGTTCTCATAGAGGTTGTCACAGGTAGACTGGATGCTGAAGAAGGAATGCTGATTAGGGTGACAAGGTTATGGATGGAGAGACAGCATGGGAAGAAAGAGAAGAGAAGGAATATTGCTCATTAATCCTAAAGTGAGCCTAAGGATAGGGTCTGGAAAATAGAAACAAATTTTGACATATCAGTCTGAGTCAGATTTTCAACCCCCAGGAACAGGCATACCATGTCTTAGCTCTTAGATATTGGAAGCATCTTTCAATTTCCTAGAGTTCTTCCACAGCTGGGAGCTGGTAAAGCTTCTGGAGAAGTTTGCTATAGTACCTAAATATTCTTGTTACTTGAGACTGGTACCCAACCTCTCCTGAGTAATCTCTAAGTCTCTAGTCTGCAACAAGCAAATTAGAGGCTATCCACTTTTCTTATACAAGTTCAGAAGTGTCAAGGTTTATTCTTCTCGGACAAAAGACCACAATTCATTCTTCACCTGGGGATATCTCAAACAGACTTAGAGAGACTAAAATGAGAAGCCAGTATCTTAAATATCTTTCTTACCTAATCCCATGGAAAAATCTGATAAGTACTTGTACACAGATCATAAAAGATGTGTTATCATATGCAAGGCCTGGGGGACACAGTCTCTGTACACCTGTAACTCAAACATGAGCTTCTTGAATGCAGTACACACAAAGAATTTCTCTGAAAAAAGAATCCTATTTTTATTATGGGCTGCTTTCCAAAATCAGAAATAGAGATTGGTCAAAATTCCTAGCTTCCTTTTTTCAAAATACTTTATAATATTATAAATACTTCATAATAAAAGTATTTTATTAAAATTACTTTTTCATGTAATATATTGATTATTGTTTCCCCCTCTCCAAACACCTTCCTGATCCTCCCTACTTCACCACCCGCCCAAGTTCATGAACTTTCTTGATCTGTCTCTCTAGGAAACAAACATTGAAATAAAAATAAGACACCTGGATTATCAAATATTAAAAGCACAAGAAACACACACACAAATACACACACACACACGCACTTGCAATTGTAATGTAATTATCTCTGTGTATTGCTCAGTTGTGGGTCTATGTTAGTCCTCACATGCTATAAGAGGAACCCTCTCTGATGATGGAGGTATGCGACATTGATCTTTGATTATACCAGAATGTCAGTTGGAGTTGTTTCGTTGCTGTGTTCTTTTAGCAGAACAGTATTTGCTTTTCCTCCAGGTTCATGGCCTACTCAATCTGAGGTCCAAGGCCAGCCACCCAAAGCATCATGTTAAGATGCAGAGACTTGAGGATTTGAGAACACTCAACCCTAAGTGGGATGTATTCATCAAATGCCTCCCCTTAGAGCTCAGAGGGCTCCCTGCAGGGCTTACCTGAAGAAGAGACATAGAGGATGAATGAATCCAGGGAAACAGCCTCTTCCAGATACAACAGTACAGATGCATTTAAGACCTCACAGACTGTAAAAGCGTGCTCAGGCCCATCCCAGTTTCTAGCTAGCTGTCATCTGCTTTAGAGTTACCATTAGTATGATGAAAAGCAAGGTAGAGAGAAAAATTGTTTTTAAGCAACAACATCCCAAAGGTTTGATTTACCAAGTAAAGACTGAGGATCCTGATGCTGTGGTGAAAACCTGCTAGCTCAGACAAACAGAAAAAGCACCCAGGTGATCTACTCCACTGATATCACAGGGGGAAAAAAATCTCCTTGCTGTCTTCAATACCATTCTCTCAGTGTTCCTTCTTTCTACTTGTGTTCACTCCTTCTCAACAGGATGCTTGCTCTGCCTCTTGAGGTACCCTTGACATCATTTTGTTCTTGTTTACAGAAAACTCTTGGGTTAAAGAATTTTGCTAGAGCTGAGCCACACTACTACTTGTTTACAGTAAACAGAAAGCTCTTGGATAAAAGGTCTCTGCTAGAGCTGAGACACACCACAACAAGGTTTTTCCAGTTCACAATCTTGGGGTTCACAATATGATCAAATAGCCTGCAACAGAAAGAAATTATTTGGCTTCCACCTTCAGGTTGTAGACAATCACAGAAGGAAATTAGGACTGGAATTCAAACAGCCCGGGAACCTGATGGAGGAGCTGATACAGATGCCATGGAAAGGTACTACCTAGGACTACACGCAGAGGGATGACACCACCTACAATAGACTAGGCCATCCACTATCAATCACTAATTAAAATAATATCCTACAGCAAAATCCTTTGTAGATATATTCTCAATTGAGGTTTCCTCCTTTCAGATGACTCCAGTTTCTGTCAAGTTGACTTGACACAAAAGGAGCTAGTGAAGGCTCCCAACCTTGATACCAGGAAGTGCACAGGCACATCTACCCCTAACTAAGACTCTATCTGCAAAAAACACCTGCTTGCAAAGAAAACTTTTGTTTTCACCATTATCATTAGAATATCATTGGATATACTAATCACCCTTAAATGTAGGACTCATGTCCTACCGAAGGTGGTCAACACAAAACACAGTAGTCTTTTTGTAGATGGTTTTCCTCATATTTCTCTGGACATTATTCTGTATTTAGTCTTACTATTTTGGATTTGTTTGTTTATTATGCTTGGTTTGTTTTTCTTATATATTTTGGGTTTCTATCTTTTATTTTTGTGGGCTTTTTGTGGGGGAGTGTTATTGTGTTTTCTTTATTTTTGTTTTTCTGTATTCTACTTTTGTTTGTCTTTGTTTGCTTTCTAAAAAGAGGGCAAGAAAGAAAGAACATGGTGTCAGGTGGATAGGAAGGTCGAGAGAATCTGTGAAGAGTTGGTTGAGAAGAAACCCTAATCAGAAAATACTATATGAAATAAAATTTCACAAAATAAGCAAACTATGTATAATTGCCTTATCTTACCTGTCCTTCCCTCCAGATCTTCATGCCACTCTCCTTTAGCTCTCTCTCAAATTAATAATTTCTATTCATTAATTATTGTCACATAGAAAAATAAATATTTTGGAGATGATACATAGATCCTAAATGTCACATATTAATATCTTCATTATTTAACATTTCACTGTGATTACAATTGAAGGGGTGTGAAATTGGGGTTTCTTCTTAATAAAGGTATTAGAAAACCAAAATCACTTTTCAATGAATAAGATCTCTACAGTAATGTAATATTATCTCACATCTCCAGCACTTATTTTCCTAATCCAGTAAAAGTTAATTTAGTTTCTTTCTATCATATTTAGTGATTTGTAAGCCACTCAGAGGCATTAAGTCATAATTTGTTTCTAAACAAAGTGATTTATTCCTGAAGGATGGGGATGTTTCCTTCTGCCTCTGGCTGCTACCTATGGCTGGCTGAGCTCTTTCATGTATATCATTAGAGATGGGGGAGTATAAGATTGTGATTGTTCCTATTCCCCCACAGTGGGACATGCAAGTCTTTTTCCATATCCCCTTTTCTCATAATATAATAAGCTGGACATTCACAACTTATAACTGAATTCCAGGGCTTATGTTAAAGCACAAAACCTGCCTCTATTACTGTAACTTAGATCTCTAAACTTTCAATGTCTCTCTGGAATTGTACTGGAAAGCCCAAGGCTGTGAAATTCAATTTAGACCTGGTATTTTCTATATCTAAATTACCCAATCTGTCTCTGGTGGCATGCATCATTATTAGAAGAAAGACAAAAATGGGTAAAAGAGGATTGAGTTTGGATTTATAAATTGGGATTTGAGACATGACCTTTACAGTTATTGAATGACTGACCTTGAATTACTCCTTTGACCTTTCCCCAATTGAAAATATATAAATTAAGGATTTGAACTAGAAATAGGTGACCTTGAGTTCATATAAGCCATGGGAGTATTAGGACTAAATGGAAGCTTGCTCAAGGCACAGAGGTTATCAAACCTTCCTATTTCAGGTGGGATTGGAAAGGATTATACATTAGAAAAGCAGATTTAGAAGTGGTAGATCCCTGAGAAATTCTTCAAGTAGAGAAAGAGAAACAGAGCTGGTTAATCCCTTGCTTGGACATACAGAGATTTGAGCTGGTTTTTCATTCTCACAACAGCTTTATGGCCCAGATATTTCCAAGAGTGTTGCTACCCAAGGTGTGGTGAGATACCAATACTACCCAGAAGTGTTTTACAAAATTAGATTAACCACAGATCAATGGAGTAAGAATTTATATTTTACAAAAATCTCTAGTTAATAATATAAATATGACCATTTTAACATTAACAACAAAATGGAAGTGATTTCTACCTTTTGTTATGTAGCAATAGATATTAGGCAAAGAGTTTATTAAGGTTTTTTTTTAAGTTAAACAATTTTGAAAGTCAATGAATTGAGAAAGTAGTAATATCACAATGATATTTTAATTGATATGTAACAATATTTTTATTTATACAATTAAAACATAGTGTTTCCTTTTATTGAAAATGTACACCTTTTCATAGAATATATTCTGTTTTTTGTTTCTCCTAACCCATGTCCTCCCAGCTCCTCTCAATTCCCCCTACTTACCCAGCCATCCAAATCTATACCCTCTCTTTCTCTCTCATTGGAATACAAACAAGCATAACAATATTTTATTAGAAAAAAAGAAAAACAATTACTAATTAAATTCTATATAACAAAATTAAATATGCCTGTGAATATATATTTATAGACAATCAAAAACTTTAATTCATGATACATGATTGAGTTATGTACAAGTTTAAGAGGAACATTATAATGATATAAATTGCAAAACCCTTTTCTAGTGCTAACATTAATATTATTGGAAAATATGTTGGATTAACTTTTTAAAGCTACATGAACTTTTTTTTTAGAATCGCTTTAGTTTACAAAAAAATGAACAGGGACTATGGAAAGTTCCATTTGTCTTTCCTTCTAGATAATTTGGCCCTAATTTTAGCATTTTTGCTTGCATAATAAGTACATTAGTATTGACTTCTGCTGTAGTAGTTTGGTTTGTTTTAAGTCAGGGTCTCACTATGTGGCTGTTGGTTGACCTGGACTTCATTAACTGGCCTGAAACTGACAGAGATCTCCTGGCCTCTGCCTTCTGAGTGCTACAAATAAATGGCTGCCTCGTTATTCCCAAGATTTTCTAAAGAACTATTAACTAACATCCATATCATATGCTAGAATCCACACTTTTTATAATGCAGTTACATGGGATTTGAGAAGTATAAAATTGTATGTCCACCATTGTAGAGCCACACAAGTCAGTTTTACTTAGTTAAACATCGTTGGTTTTCTAGACACATGTTCTTTTTGTTCATCTCTTTAACATGTACAGCTGCTAACATTATTTGTGCCTCCATAGTTATGGCATTTAGAGTATGTTAAATAGTTGGAATCTTTGAGTATTTTGTCTTTCAAGTTGATGATTATCACTTAAAACATAAATTGAGGGTTTCTATATCTTTGTAGCTCATATTTTTTAATATAAAAATTTTCATTTCCTTTTCAGTTTTACTACTGTTGTTTATATATTTGTCTACTGAAAAATAGCTTGATTTATTGGCTGTTTTGGTTTGGGGAAAAACAAGTAAAGCTGTTATGTAAGTTCATGTGCAGTTTTTTTTTATTTTCATATTTTTGTGGACATACACTTTCAGCTCATTTAAGTAAACTTGAGAATACAGTTGCTGGATTTGAGGGCAAAAGTGCACACAATTTGGTTAAAAAATTCAAATTTTCTTATTATATGTCAGACTCATTAGCAATGAGTCAGAATCAATGTTCTAGACTCTAATTGGTATTTGTTGTTTTTAGTTTCGTATTTGAGCCATTACATGTTTTTTTTTAAAATCATATGAAAATTTGATGGAATTATAACTATGTGAGCTTTTTATAATAATGTTAAGTACTAGGTTTGATGTGGAACTTCCAAACTATATTTGCTTTTAAAATGACAAAGGATTATGTGACATGCACACACCAACATTCATATATATGTGTAAATTAAAGTATACAAATTGCAGGATGTATTAGGTGCCTAATTTAGTTGTCAAGACAGTAGTCTTCTAAAAAACATTTGTAAGCAAGGAGTTTTCTACAAGATGCTGCATTGAGTATGCTAGAAGTACTCATATTTTGTTTGTTGCCTAGTAACAAATCTAATGCCTTCGAGAAGAACGATTTCTTTATTATCAGGATTCTGCCCATCTTCCCAAAGAAGCATTTTCCCTACCTGCCCACACAGTTTTCAGTTTCTTCCAGTTCAAAAGAGAAAAGAAAAGCTGGCCTTGAAGCAAGTCAAACACAGGAAGTAAAATACCTAGTTTATTAAAGGCATATTCCCTTTTATTAGGTTAACTTAAGATATAAAGCTTAGTAACCTCTTATTCAACTGAGAAAACTAACCAGAAAAAAATAGATTATAAAATTTTCTCTTTATATATTTTGCTACCTACCGTTAATGAGCTTGATCTCATTTTTTTGTTATCAACATAGTATACAAATGAATGAGTGTCCTATATTTACATCACAGAATCAGAAATTTAGCCAATACCTTGGATCTAATGCCTTATAATTTTCTATTATTCCTTTCAACTTCCACATACTTCCTGGTCTCATTCAAGTCCATAGCCTTTATTTCATTAATGTCTGCCACATGTCTACGTGCGGATGCCTATTCCAAAAGGCATAAATATAACCTGCTCCGTCTGCATAATGTTAGCTTTAAGTACCCATGTGATCTTTAGCTTCATGACACACAAGGACCACTAACTTACAAACTATCTCTCTATTTCTAAAGGAAGCAGTGCATTACAGGAAAAATGATGAATTAAACCTGTTCTTTGACATAGCTCTTGATAACAGATGAATGAACAGTTGCTACCTTATTCATTCTGCATTTCAGGTTTCTCATTGGATATATCAACTCAGATGCTTATTGGGACGTCACTGATCTGTGCACGAGAAATAACCTATTTCCAAACACTTGGATAAACTAACTACCTTTGTCTCATCTGCTGACAAAAGATGTTTGTTAAGATTACTTCGAGCTGTCTCTGCACTCACTTTGAAATTTTTACAGCTAGTAGGCTCTAATGTTTTAAAATATGATGGAAATTCATATTGATAGCTTTATATATACTCTTTTTAAATATTTTAATTTTATTATATAAAAACAGTTGGTGCATAGCAAGGAGAGACTTCAAAATGAACCTTATGTTTTTCTGTAAGAACTGCTCTCCTTACCTTTGTACACTCCCAATTTTAGCATGGTTAATTTTTTTCATTTCAACTACTGCACTGAGAACCAGTATGCCCTCATCAAAAACTTGAAAATTTTTAGAAAACTTTTTTCCTTTTCATCTTTTTAATTGAATGTAGATTCTTCTATGGTACAATACATACTAACCACAGTTTCTGCCACCCCTGCCCTCCCAAGCCCCCCGCTCCCCCAGGGCTACTCTTTGTCATTTTGAAACTGGACAAGGCAACCCAGTAGGAGAAAAGAGTCTCAAGAGCAAGTAAAAGGACAAGAGACATTGCTGCACCTGTTAGGAAAAATAAGCCACCAAGCTAACAGCCATGACACAGAGAACCTTGACCAGAACCAAGCAGGCCCCATGCTTGCCATTTCCATCTGTGGGAGCCTGTGGGAACCTATGGGAGCCCTGCTTAATTTAGTCAATGGACCATGTCTTTTGGTGTTGTTCATCCCCTCTGAATCCTAGTCTTTCCTCCAAGTCTTCAATGGAGGAAACCAATGAAGAGTACCAATGTAGACTTTTGCTCTGCATAGTGTCTTGTTTTGGGTCTCTGCATCCATTTTCATTTGCTGCTTAAGAAAGTCTCTCTAATGGCAACTGAACAAGGCACTGATCTATGAGTGTAGCAGAATATCATCAGGAATCATTTCATTGTGTTTTGTTTATGTTTTGTTTTGTTTTGTTTTGTTCTGCTCTGGTTGCTCATTATGCCAAGTTCTACCATAGGTGTCTAGGCTGTGTAGTTTTTATTTACTAGCCTTTCAGGCTGTGTAGGACACAGACTCCTTCTTTTATAAGCTTGGGCTTCAAGTTAAACCAAACATTGCTTGGCCATTTCTACAAGTTCTGTGCCACCAGTTCCCCAGCCCATCTCCCAGTCAGGGAAGATGTGGAGTATTTTTTGGCTGGGTTGGTTTCCAGGTTTCTCTTTCCATATACTGTAGAGCACCTTCTGATGCCAAAGTGACTGGAATATAGAGATGAGTTCCCCCAGGCTTCAGCACCTCTACCTCTCTATGTTCAGTGAGCTCTGTGGAAGTTGCCCTTAGCAATGGGGCCCCACTCTCAGTTTTCAGAGAACAACCTTCTGTCCTAGCACCAGCCTTGTTTTTTTTTTTTTTTTTTTTTTTTTTTTTTTTTTTTTTAAGGAATCTGCATAAGACTTGCTTGGCAAACAATTCAGCAGAATATAACACAATCCCACCACAGGAAGCTTTACTTGGTTACAAAGATGGCCAGTTCAGACTGTATCTTCAGTTACTAGGAGACCTCGATAAGGTCACAGGTTCCTGTAAGGTTCCACTGCACTAAGTTTCCACATTGCTCCCCAAATGCCCACCCAATTTCAGCTCTGTCTCTTCCCACATTCTCTCCCTCCTTTCCTACCTCCAACCTGATTACCACTACTAGTACTCCAACAGCCTTGGAGTCCACTTGTAGAATCTATTCTGTTAACTCTTCTAAGGAAGATACATGCTTCCTCCCTATACTTTGCCTTGTTTCCTAACTTCTCTGAGTCTATGGGATATAGATTGATTTTTATTTACTTGACAGCTAATGTCCACTTGTACATAAATACAGTTGTCTTTCTGAGTCTGTGTTATCTCACCCAGGATTTTTTTTTTCTAATTGCACTCATTTGCCTGCAAATTTCATAATGTCATTATTTTTAACAGATGAGTAATACTCCATTGTTTAAATATATCACATTTTCTTTATCCATTCTTCACTTGAAGAACATATAAGTTTATTCCAGTTTTTGGCTATTATCAATAAAGCAGCAGTGAACATAGTTGAGCAAGTGTCCTTGTGGTAGGATTGAGAGTCCTTTAGATATATGCCCAACAATGGGAGAGCTGGGCCTTCAGGTATGTCAATTCCCTTTTTTTCTAAGGAACCACTATACTGATTTCAAAGTGTCTGCACAAGTTTACACTCCTACCAATGAAGGACTGCTAACCCTTGCTCCACATCCTCACCAGCATTAGTAATTACTTGTGTTATTGATCTTAGCCATTTTGACAGGTGCAAAATGAAATCTCAAAGTCGTTTTTATCTGCATTCCCATAGTGGCTAAAGATGTTGGGCATTTAAGTGTTTCTCAGCCACTTGAGCTTTCTCTAATCATAATTCTCTACTTCCATCTATACCCTATTTTTAAATTGGAGTATTTGGTTTTTTAATATTTAGTTTCTTGAGCTCTTTGCATACTTAGGATATTAACCCCTGTTGAATGTGGAGTTGATAGAAATATTTTCCCATTTATGGGTTGCATGCTTGTTCAAGTGATGGTATCCTTTGCTATATATAAGCTTTTCAGTTTTGTCATTTATTAATTGTTAATCTCAGTGTCTACTCTATAAGTGTTCTGTTCAGAATGTATTCTGTACCAAATCTTCCAAGTCAAATCACCCGTTTCTTTTCTATCAGGTTCAATGTATAGGTTTTATGTTGAGGGCTTGCATCCACTTGAACTTAAGTTTTGTGCAGGATAGTAAGTATGGATGGATCTAGTTGCATTCTTCTATATGCCAATATCCAGACTGACTACCACCATTTGTTGAAGATTCTGGGTTTTTTGTTTTTTGTTTTTTAGCTACTATATATTTCTAGGTTCTTTATGAAAAATCAAGTATATATATACATGTGTGTATGTGTGGAAATATATCTAGTCTTCAATTTAATGGATCAATGTGATCATTGCTTTGAAATAAAAGTCTCAAAAAAAAGACTTTTCATTGACATTTGGCTATCAAATTTGGACTTGGCTTCCTATTTTTCCCCTCACTTCTGGCTGCAGACTTATGTAAGGGAGCTTATTTCTGTGGGCCTGAGGTTGTAAGAATCATAAGAAATCATGCAGTGATCCATATAGATATGCATAATCCTTTGGCCTACCACAGAGCTTCTAGTGGATTGATATGGTTCCTTATCACCAATCTATTTAACAGGTACAATGGTTAAAGAACTTTGGTTCTCAGCCTTGCTTTTAGGTTAAAATCACATGAGGACCCCTAAAAAACATGGATGTCTGATTCTCACTCCAGATAGTCTAATATAATGGTAAAGTTATCAGCCAATTAAAAATCTCCTCATATTGTTCTCAGTTGAAAAAGGATGCAAAACAGAGTTCTAGAACTATCCATAAGGATTTTCAGTGCCATAATGTAACTAAACAACAAAGCACTGAATGAAAACCAACATTAGGATACAGAATCAGAGGTCCAGTCAGGGTGTTCAATGACATAAATTTTGCTATTTATATTTCATTTTTGTTAAAAATAAAGCAAGTCTTGCTGTGGCATAGGAACTTATACTTGATGAAAAGACTAAATAAAGCAAGAGGTACAAGTTTGCCCTTCTTAAGAGTTCACACCCCTTAGTATATTCATAGTGAGCAGCATTCTAAAGAATTTTTGGATTCTTGGTTGTTGTTGTTTTTTTAATGTCTGGAGACCAACACAGGTATTGTTCGATAGACATAGACAACAACAAATGTGTGCACTGAGAGACACTGCCACTTCTTTGTTAGTTTAGAAAGTCATGTGATTGTGTCTAGACCATTCAAATCCCTTTAAAAATCCAGATGTTCAACCTTCCTGCCTGACCTGCTCTACAATGTTCTACAATGCCTCAGACATCAAGTCTCTCTGGTCCCAGCACTTCTAATGGTGAATACGATCATAAGATTTGCATTGCATGCTTTACCACACAGCTAAGTGATTGTACTCAGGCATTTACATCAGAGAAATAAAGTAAATCTAGACAAAGATCTATGTGAAACTTCACAGAAGATTAATTTGCAATAGCCCCATACCAGAATCTCTGCAGATGCCCTTCAGCAAATTAATGGTTAAACAAACCACGAAATGCACATACACATTGCCTTTTGAAATGAGAATTATTTAGAAATAGAAATGAATACTGTCCAGATACTGGCATAAAGGGATATAGTTATAAAAGGCAACATAAACTATTCAAGATATAGACTATAATGATAGATTGGCAATTTTATATGGTGACAAAATTGTGTAGAAAAATTATATATACAAATCCAATGTAATTTAAGGAAGATTGACACACTATGGTAATGTTAATGCTTTTCTACTGTTATAATGTTAGTTTTTAAAATGGAAATGACTCAGGCAAACGGATAATGTGTGCTAAAGCAAAGTATTGCCTTGTTTCCTGTAGTATATATGACTTCACCATAATCAAACCTTTCAACTCTAAAAGATAATATGATAGTATATTATATCAAATACCAGCATACATTAAAAAGAACAGGGACTAAGAGATGGAAGAAAGTGAGTGTTGTTTACATCCTAGTAAACCAATTTTCAGTATCTATTGGCATTTGAATAGAGGTGTGAATAAAGCCAGAAATCTTACCACCATGAATCAAGGAGTAGAAAATACAGGGATTCTGATTGGAATGCATAGTTACAAAAAGATTCAAAAACAAACCACAGAAAATAAAAGACTACATGATAAAAAGTCTTAAAATTCCTATGGAGAATTTGAAATATTCAGTGTTGTTATAGAGATACACATTGGGAGAGTAGAGTGTAAGGGAATATGTCAGCCAATCACTGTTTTGAGAAAGAAAAAAAAAGACCCTAACAGCACAAGAGTAGAAGCCTTCAGACAGCTCCAAGAACCTGTAGTGTGGACAGAAGGATAATGTAGATTCATGGAGACGCATATATGCTCATATTTGGAGAATAATTTAACATGGATTACAATGATTTCATAAATATTTGCTGATGACTTTGATAGCACATAAATTACTCTTAATAATTACTCCAAAAAGTTATTTAACTTCTTGCTATATGTTGGACAATATAATATATTCTTATCATTTAAAGTATGCATTATATTGGGCTTTGTTTTTACTCTCTACAGTATGACAGATATAGTCTAGAATTTTTGAAAGGACATGGAACATATAAAATACACATTTAGGTAGCCACTTCTATATACATAAATAATATTATAAATATCACCAAGCATATTAAAATAGTAGTTTATTATATATGATACATTTTTTATAATACTGAGTTTTGTAACATGATCTTTTTACATTTATTTATTTGGGAAATAGGACAAATGTATGCTATGGTGCATGCATAGAGGCCAGAAGATAACCTGAGTTGATTTCTCTTCTCCTTCAACATCTGGATTATAAAAGTCAAGTAGTCAAGCATGAAGACAACTACCTTTATTGACTGAGCCATCTCCTTGGCCAAAATTACATTTATTTCAAATCCATAAAGTTCATGCCATTCCATAGAAGAGAAACCATGAGCAAGTGATGGCTGCTGGTGGTAGGAGAGTAAAGTTTTCTTTAGGGATGTGTTCATAGAAAAACTATCTCTGGATCAATACATGACTCTATAGCCATAAAATGAATGAAGCACTAAGTAGATTCAGTGGATTTAAAATAGAGGGTCCAGAAGCACAGAAGTTGGGAGGGGAAAAAAAGTAGTAGTGGATAGGGAAAGAATTGTAAGGAAGGAAATTGGGATCTGATAAACATTGTATGAATGTGTAAAACTCTAAAGTGATAAAACATTGTAGAAATAAAACATAATATCATTAGTCACATCATGCTGATTTTATCAAGTAAAGGAGTGCATCATGCCTACTTCTGCACTCTCTCGTACATCATATTTCCAGCTAGAAATGAGTGCTTGCTTACAGAGATACTAAATAAGTTTCTCAGCAGAAGTGTTATACTTAACTTGCTAGTTTGCTTTTTAGCAGGTTTTGGGGATTTTTGTTGCTTTGTTTTGTTTTATTTTTTTAAAACTTAGTAATTATGTAAGCAGCATTCTGCCCACTTGTATGCTCGCAGGCCAGAAGAGGGCACCATATCTCATTATAGATGGTTGTGAGCCACCATATGACTGCTGGGAATTGAACTCAGGACCTCTGGAAGAGCAGCCAGTGCTCTTAACCTCTGAATCATCTCGTTTACCTTTTAATGTAAATACAAAAGTTGTTTGTATGCTACTGTAAAGTAAAAACTTTGGGGTATAAATAAATAAATAAAATAAAATAAATACTACTCTGATTTTCAGCTAAGAAACAACCATAAAAATCAATTGACTAGATACATTATCATTTTGTCTTTCAAGCTGGCTGAGTTATAATTGCACAGTGAAGTTCACTTTAAAGAAAATGCTTCAAAGAAAGTATGTAAATCAAGACTAATATAATTACAAGCTAAAATACAATAATCGTTTTGGGGAAAGGAGCATAATTTACCTTGTAATGGAGAATCTGGACATCATGATTACATTGAGTGAATATTTACCAGTGCTGCCTTTTGGAAAGTAACTTGACTGATTTTTGCTCTCATTTTTATCTTATTGATTTGGCAATTGTATTACATCCTATTTATTCATAGAAACTTAAGGCAATATATACTTTGAAGATTAATTACCCATTGCTTTTCAGAAAGTTTAAATAATTTTATATAGTACAAGTTAGAACAGTTCTAACCAAAAATAATCATGCTTGATCATCTGAAAAAGACCATGGTAAGGAAGAAATGTAGACATTTCGTAACATTTTGTAGTAGGATAAGTGAAGTTTATCAAAGAGATGAATTAAGTGAAATAAGAACTCATATTTACCAGGTACTACTTATGTGCCTTAGCATGTCATATAGATTTAAATTAATGATTGTGATGAGCTCTGGTTTCCTCCCAATGAGGTTTATTTTTCTCATTGCTATGGCTGGCCCTATAGGTAATTAAAAGGAAATTTAAAATAGGAACAAAAAATTTTGGCTTAGGTCATAAGAATGGTAAAGTGTGCCCCGGCAGGAAGACAGAGCTGAGAAGCCAGCAACTGATAACATGGTAGCTACAGTCATGAAGCTTAGAGAGATGAATGTGATGTTCACCTTGCTTCGTCATTTTTCCACTGTTAGTCACTCTATGACTCCAGTACATTCCATATCAGACACACTGAGTTTGGGCACTCTCTCTCTTAAGTTAAACACCTTTGGAAACAGTGTTGGAGATGAACCAGGTGCATACATCTGAGGTAATTCTGAGTCCAGTCGAGATATTGATGAGGGTCAGCTGACACTGTTCTTTAACCAGAACTCACTGGATTGACCAATTACTTCTATATTCTAGGTAATAATGCCCAGGCAATTTGAAATATTTGAAAGTACTGTTGTACAATCTTATTTATTCATCATCATTTCAATCACTGGTTTTCCAAATAATTTTTTCCTTTAAGCATGATAGAAGAAAACAGTACTAAATTAATTACTGATTATATATAACCTAGGTATACAATCCCTGCAGAACTACTAAACTAGATTTCAAAAGTAAAGTCTAATTGTGGCCTACTCACTTTCAATAGCATGTATGAGAGACAGGGAGTGAAGAAAGAGGGAGAGTCAGTCACATACTAAACAAACGTGAGAGGAAGACAACCTGTAAATGTTACTGCTTTTATTTTCTCTTGAGAAGATTTATCTGAGGCTGGTGTCTCTCAGTGTTCTGTGATTTGTTAAAAACAATCCAGATTATATCTTCTCCTATCTTCTCTACCAAAGCACAATTCTGGTCTTACCTGATCCTCTGGGTTTTGCTCTCTGTACACTTGTCTCTTATCTCTCCCCAGTATAGGTACCCTAAATAACAGTCTTAAATTAGCTTCCACAATAAGACACTTCTGTTTTCAAACACATCTACAGTTACCTAGTATTTTTGAGGTTGAATTCCAACTCCTTGCTGAGTTTTGTCCATCTAGTCCCACTGTGGTGGTCTGAATAATTTGGCCTTCATCGACTCCTGCATGATTAGGAGGCTTGGCCTTATTGGAGGAGGTGTGACCATTCCTTTTTAAAGGAAGTTTGTCACTAAGGGGACAGGCTTTGAGCCCTGAAATGCTCAAGGTATGGCCTGTATGAAACAAATACACTTCTGCTTGCTTCTTGTGGATCAAAATGTAGAACTTGCTGCTCCTTCCCCAGCACCCTGTCTGGCTGCATGCTGCCATGCTTCCTGCCATCATAACTGGCTTAACCTCTGAAACTGTAAGCCAGCTCCAATTAGAAGTTCTTCTTTATAAGATTTGTCTTGATCATGGTGACTCTTCACAGTACTAAATATTTCACAAAGACACTCATTCTTCTTCAGCTGCTTTTCTTTTGATCCCTTCTTGTCTTCTTCTATCATAACACACTTGCTTTCAGTCTGTGACTTTTGCATCTCTGTTATTTACCTACTTTGCTCTTCACTAGATAACTACAATGCTTGTTCTTTATCTTGATATTAAACTTTAGCAAACGAGTTACAGTTCAGTGTGGCAATCAGGACAACCAATAAAGTGATATTCTGTAACACCTCTTGATACAACATTCTTTTATTATTGCTACTATTAGTAGTAGTAGTAATGCTTTTTTTTTGTTTGTTTTATTGAGACAAGGATTCTCTCTATAGCCCTGGCTGTCCTGGAGCTCACTCTGTAGACCAGGCTGGTCTTGAACTCAGAAATCAGCCTGCCTTTGCCTCCCAAGTGCTGGGATTAAAGGCATGCGCCACCACCGCCCAGCAGTAGTAATACTCCTATTACTACTATTTTTTATTAGCTTTAGCATAAGTATTTTTATTACTCACAACAACATTGACTGTACCATTGAAGCTTATAAAATTCTTCTATTTGCTCTGTACAAATGTGGTTATAAGGTATACAGGGCCTGGAAAAAGGTGGATGAAGATGTCACTCTAGGAAAATCAGTTTGCTTGTTATAAAGCATGAATCATGATGCAGATTTTTATATTGTATTTGTGGGTTTTTTTTTATTCTTTTCATCTATCTAGAAAATAAGTTCCATTCTGGATTAAAATGTTAATTTGCTTTTGTTTTACACTCTCTGCCTTGACAGAGAGAATCTAGGTCATAGTAATTGCTTAATATATATTTATTAACTGAATAAGTGAATATATTGCTGTTAATCAATAAATAAATTTATGTATCATGAAATAGCACTGTGTCTTCTATGATGTTTGTCTCTTAAGGAAGCCAAAAAGAAACATTTAAATAAGTATGTGACTTTCAGAGCTTATGAACTTAATGTGAAGAATGAAAGACCACTTCATCTGACAATGAAGCTTATGGCCTAATGAATTTTGGATCATTGTTTACTGCCTTTCTTATTTTTGAGATTATCAATACTTTTTTAATGGTTGTGGTGAGTACTTCAGTTTTTAAAGGATTTATTTATAGATAAATGCTAGATAATTTTTAAGAATTTGTTTAACTCAATAACCTGCAAGACACAGGTTTAGAAAAGTCACAAGTGGAGAGTTTAATAACCATTCAGAGGGGAATGGACAGGTGATTGATGAGGAAAGCTAAGTTAGACTGCACCTGAAAGATATTGCCAGGCTCCCTGCCTCTTCCAGTGTGTATGTTCTACTACAAATACTCACTAGGGGAAAGACACCCAACCATATACAACTACAGTCTCTAGTCCTCAGCTACACTTGTTCTGGAAATAGTGAGTATGTTAATGTTGCCTTGCATGTGTTGACATACTTCATCTCAAATATTAAAGAGCAATGAGTAGAGGTCTCCAGCAAGATGCACTAGTCTTCATCATGGCTCATGCTTTATAGTGAGCAAACTGATTTTCCTGGAGTGACTGACTCTCTTCATATATGCACAGCACGTCCTCAGCCATTTTTCTAAGGCGTGCATGCCTTATAACTATATCTGTACAGAGCGAATTGAAGAATTTCATAAGCTTCAGTTGCACAACCAAAGAACTGAATCCTTTGAGAACAATAATGTAAGGTAGGAATTGGTACTGTTGGAGTTACAGGACCAAAGTTATCCTTGTAGAAGAAAAAAGGTCCTGAGAACCCAAGTTCACATTGAGAGGCACCAAAGTGATTTGTCACATAACTGGTAGCTCTGAATACATGCGCTTTCACAATTGTGCTCAACTTCCAGGTGCCTCCATTTTGAGGGCTTTACACCAATCAGTAAAGGAAATCTGTGTGAGAACAGTTCAGGAGGAGGCTCTTACATTTATCTGGACATGCTGATTATAAATTATCAATTCATTAGCAGCAAGAGGTCTGCTATACATGCTTCTTGCGTTGCTCACAGTAAATGACATAGTTAAGTTCACTACCTCCAAAAACTGAGCCTCATCTTTTGTCAGACTGATGACATGATTTGGGATTGATCACACTTCTTGGTATCATTTGTATCCTCTTATGCACTAAACATTGCTGATAATTGCTACTTGCCATTCTTCTTCCACATTTGGTGCTTTCCCATATCCTGCTAGATTCAGTTCCTATGTCCAGAAAGCTTTTTCATTCATTGCTCATCTCCAATACCATGTCTATGGTCATTGTACCTCACATAAGAAAATACTCATACCTTCATTTTCTATATACTATCCCTGTGTTTGTTCTACCCGTTTCTCTGTCCTATACTTTTCATCACCTCAGGTATATGAAAGATACATGTTTGACTGAGATGTACTTGACACATAACAGTATATAAAATTATATTTTTGAGCATAGTAGCCACTCAAATATATTGGACACATTGTTGATGACCAAATGAATAACAGAAGGTTTTCCCCTTAATTTCCAGACAATTGAAATAGAATCTTGGAGGAAACATGCTGAATACCAAAAGAAACCATTGCTATTTCCTTAGTTTATGATAGAACTGTTGGAGTCATCTGCTGACTGGTTGCTGCTACAACTACTTCACCTAGGAATTTAACCATATTCCTAGAAAGGTGCCTACCATATAGTAGATGTGCAACGTGTATTGGTTTAATAAATCAAATACATCTATTTTGGTATTTTTCATTTCTAATATTTCATGGAAGCTTATGTTACCATTTCTGGGGGAAATGGCGATTAGAACCATGATCTAGACAATGGTGAAATCCCTTGAACATCTTTCTTAAGTTTCTATGACTCAAGACTACAATATAGCTTTAGATTTCTGTTCCTGTTCATAGTTTTCTTAATATTTAGGGACTTTACTATAATTCATTGGAACAGATGTGTATGAAAATGGTGTGCATTAAAAATAAATCATAGTCTTAGTTTTCTCATTTGACTTTCATGTATAATGAGAGAATGACAATATGGAGTTTGCAGAGGTAAATAGAGTCCCTCGGGTCATCTTCAAAAGATCCAGTCTGTCTGTTCGCTGGCTGGCAATCATTCCATGTTTCTGAAGTATGCTTATAACAATAATTTGTCATTTTTGATATAGTAAAAATGGGATTCATTTAAAATAGATGTTGTTATTTGATGATAACATGGGTGATATTTTTCAGTGTGGATAGTCATTTTATATATCTCCATTCAAACATATTTGATATATATATATACATATATATTTAGTATTCATATACTAAATCTTGATATGATATTTTATTCCTATAAAACAATTTCTGTGATAATATGCTGACTTTACCATAAATACCATAATTACCATAATTTACTGACTTTACCATAAATTTTGTCCATTAATTGACTCCAGATGAAAAATTTTGACATTCAATTTGCTGAGAAATCTCTTAATTTGTGAGACATTGACTTCTTGACTGTTAACAACTTTCTTACTTGTAAAATCAGTTAAGATATATAATAGCTATATTTATGGTCTCATATGTAAAAAATTAAACAAACATAAATAAAACTTGGTTTCTTGAGGTAGTTGAACTGTTATGAAGCTGTTTTTAATTGATACTTGGAGATCAATGCTATAAAATTTTTTTCAACTTGATGTGTAGCCATTCAAGAATTTAATGGCATATTTTATCTAAGAACAAAGTGTTTTTCTTTCCTCTTAAGAGCAACTGAATTGAAGAAAATATTTATAGCTAGCTATCCTGCTATGTATGGGTTGGCAGTTTCAAATTATTAGAACTATATTTAAAGTTAACCTCCTGGATATTTTCTAGGTTTTAGAGATTTTGATTGATTTAGTTTTGTCGTTTGAAAGTACAGTCACTCTTTGGGGTTCAAATTCTTTGTCCAATGTCTAGTTTCTTGTACTTTGTCAACTCAAATGCAAGAGCTTTGGTAACTTTGTGAAGCAATTCACATTGTTTTTTCCAAATGTTCTCTTTAAAATTTATGTTAAATATATAGTAACTAATAAAGGGACCAAAACACAGTAAAGAGTGGTTAGAAAGAAATAAAAGGCTAGATTTTGCTTTTATGTTAAGGTTGCTTATAATATATTAATGTTAAACTGATGCTTTAATAACTATGAGACCTACAAATACTAGAAAATGTTGTTGACATCAATCTAGACTGCAACAGAGCAAAGGTAGGGAAGTTTAAGTGATAGAACTGAAATTCCAGATATGACACAGAGGGATTACAGATTCCCTGTGGAACAGCCACAACTCCATAAACAAAGCAGCTCTCACAATGAGGACACCTGGAGTCCTAGAGCAGCATCTAGGGAATCTCCCAACCTCCCTGCCTCGTGGACCACAGGGACAAGGCAAAATGGCAGAGTGACAAATCACTGAAGGGAGCTAAGCATGGGGAGCTCTCAGTGGTGAAATAGCATTAAAGAACTTCCAAAATTGCTCCCACAAGAGAAAAGAACCTACGGTTGAGTTTTGCTGAAGCCTCAGCAACACAACCATCAAGGAAGACTTTCATCTCTGATACAGAGAGTGAAAAACACAGTGTGTTAAGGGAGGTAGTCTACACTAAGAAAAATAAAGGCACCTTTCCTTCCTTCTAGTTTCTTTCTTACCCAATGTCAGGAGTGGCTCTGTCTTAAGTGTCAAAAAGGAGACCTTACTCTAATATCATGCACTCCATAATACATGGCTAAAGGGGCACAAGGAGCCCACCTAAGGACATATTATGTATCCCAGTGGCAGGATATTTCACCCAAATTACACAAAATACACAGACCCTGAACAAATATCTTCTTCATGCGTGTCCTCCCATGCATGGACCACATCAATTAATATTATAGACCTGAGAATCTATAATAGATATAGACAGGTCTATAATAGATATAGACAGATGTTAGTTTGTGGATGAATCAAGTATCGAAGTTTGGAAAGTGGCATCTTTCAAGAAATTAAGGGACATGGATTTTAAATAATTTATAAATATATTTATAAATTTTAGCAATTCATCATTATGAGAAGGCTGCCATTTCAATGCAGATCTAGCAATTCTCAGAGTCCCAGCTTCTTGTAGCATGTAATGAGCCCCAATGTATGCTGCCTGATTGGTGGTTCAGGCTCTGGGCACTCCCAGAAGTCTGGATTAGTTGGAATATTCTTAGTTTAAATAGTAATTCAGGATAAAATATATGAACAGAAACCAATGCACAAGCCATAAAAATAATTATTTCATACTTATTTATTTTTTATCATTACATCTCTCTCTCTCTCTCCACACACACACACACACACACACACACACACACACACGTTCCTCAAAATCTGTGTTCTGATTTATATAGAGGATTTTAAGATGAGCTTAATCACAAGTTCAGTATATTTATTTAGATGCTAGTTGGCTTTCAGCACTTTGTATTACTGTAAATTTCTATCCATCAAATTGTATTGCAAAGATGGAGAAAGTGGTACTCTTGAGAACCCTGTGGCTAAAATGTTCACACATGTTTATTCACAGAGACAATAGAAATATTGAAAGATCACTAAAGTGCCTGGTGTTTATTTTAATTTTCTTATTTGTACTTAGTATAGAAATCCAGCATATGATTCTATAGGTTTTGTAAATAAATACGTTGGGGGCACATAAAATGAATGTTGACATTTCAAAGACTAGACCAGTACTCCATAAATTCACTATGGATTAGAAATGCAAAAATATAGAATTATAGAATTGAATTCCCTACAGTGAATATTTTAAAAATTAAGGTAAATTACAGAAATTATTTGAAGTACATTTTTATTTGATAGTTTTGCTGAAGATCTAAGAGAAGCATTGCATGGTATAAAGACAAAGATTATCATATTAGATATATATTATTTTAATTATCCCTTTTATAGAGGAATAAACAGTAAATAGACACGAGCTTGCTTTACCATAAGGTAGCACTAAGCTGTGGTGCCTCACCTTTATCAGCAACTTCAAGCTCCTGCTTTAGGAAACAGTGTATCTCATTGCTAATATTTTGAGTGCCCTTCCATCTTCAGGGTTTTCTATTTGTAGCATAATTCAGGACTTGTCTCTGAGAAATAGAAGACATGCTTAAATACTTAGGAATGCAATGGAAGTTTTGTATTTTGCTAGTGTAAATTCAATAAGTTACAATCCCAGTATTCACTTAAATTTCTTTCTACGTTGATGTTAATCATGAAATTTTCAGAGCAGTATTCTCTTTCTGTGTTAGGAAGTAAATTGCTAAGACCCTGAAGGTTACCTACTTTTGTGAATTGGAAGATAAGAGTGGAGAAATGAGAATGCCAAAATGTTACATTACCCTGCCCAGTGTAATTGATAGATTCATAAGCCAGTCATATTTCAATTACTTTCACTGTCAGCATTATATCCGTTTTTATAAATGTGTTTCTTTTTTCTTTCCTCAGATGTAATGAAGCTTGTTGTGCCTAACATTCTTGTCTGTGTACTATTTTAATATTTTAATTAAATGCATCATGCTGCTTTTTTAAAGTAATACTTTCTTCAGTAAAATATTCTAGCTATCATTGTCTAGAAACTTTTAGAACATCCTATTTTATTGGCATCAAGATATGCAATATTCTAGACTGAGACACTGTTTACTTTTAGTTATTTCTTCTGTATATGGATGCATTTGATAAATTATACATTTTGCATTCTATGCATTCTTATTTTTAAATTCATAATACAACTATATAAGAACTAATTACAACATAAAAGCAAATTTACCAACAGATTTATAAAAGTTAAAGATATTCATCCACATTTTCATACCTATTTTTGAATGGGCTTCATACAAAGATTAGGCACACAGGAAGCACAGCTGTGATCACAAACAGTGAGTTAGTTATATTATGTGGGCAAAATGGAAAGGACCAAGAAATAATTTGGTTTCAAATATAGAAAAAAAGATTTATATTTTAAAAAATAGTATCACATAAAATTAGATGAAAAGATAATGCCAGTAAAGATATATTGGTATGCACATATACAAATGTTGATGTATTTTTAACGTTTTTGAAGATCCTAGACTTCATCTGATCACTGGAGACTCTTGTTTCATTTAGTCTCTTTGTGGCACTTTAAGAAGAGCTGGTTGTGATTTCTCCTATCTTTAATCTCAATGGGCTGGAACACAAAAATGAATAGTTTAAAGCCAGCCTATACTATACTAGATACTAGTTGCCTTTCAGCACTTTGTATTAATGTAAATTTCTATTCATTATATTGAATTGCAAAGATACAGAAAGGAGTTCTCCTGAGAATTCTGTGGCTAAAATGTTCACACATGTCTGTTCACACCAAGACAATGGAGGTATCATTAAAACATCACAAAAGTGACTATTGTTTGTACTCATTTCCTATTTGTACATATTATAGACATCCAGGATATGATTTTATAGTTTTTTTAATAAATAGGTTGACCTTTTTAATAGACCCTATTCACTTAATAAATTAAAAAATAAACAATAGTGGTTTTAACATTATTCAATAGGTTGTTATTTTTTTTTTGTTGTTGTTTTTTTTTTTTTTTTTTTTTTTTTTTTTTTTTTTTTTTTTTTTTTTGAGACAGGGTTTCTCTGAGTAGCCTTGGCTGTCCTGGAACTCACTCTGTAGACTAGGCTGACCTCGAACTCAGAAATCTGCCTACCTCTGCCTCCCAAGTGCTGGGATTAAAGGAGTGTGCCACCACCGCCAAGCTAGGTTACTATTTTTTGTGTGAAATATACAGAAGTCTATTTCAGACTTAACCAGGTAATTAGCCTAATTCGTGTTGAAAATTGAAACCAAGGGTTTATATAGAGATTCTAATAAAAGAGTTTTGGAATAGTTTATGAGAACAAAAAGATAAGAAATATTCTCTGAGATTTCTTAAGAATCCACCTACCTAACTTCTCTGGGTCAGTGGATTATAGTGTGATTATCCTTTTACCTAATAGCTAATACCTACTTATAAGTGAGTACATATGATTGTGTTTCTGGATCTGGGTTAACTTGCTCAGGATTTGTTTTTCTAGTTCCATAAATTTGTCTGTAAATTTGATGTTGGTTTTACTAACAGGTGGATAACATTTCATTCTGTAAAATACCATATTTTCTTTATCCATTCATTGGCTGAGGGACATCCAGGTTATTTCCAGTTTCTGGCTCTTATGAGTAGAGAAACAGGGAATATGGTTGAGCAAGTGTCCTTGTGATAGGATTAAGCATCCTTTGGGTCCATACTCAAGAGTTGTATAACTGGATCTTGAGGGAGATCTGTTCCCAAGTTTCTAAGGCAAAATCATGTTGATTTACATATTGGTTTTACAAGTTTGCTCTCCCACTAGCACTGGAGGAGTGACTGCCTGCTCCATCCACATCCTTACTGGAGTGAGCTGTCAGTTGTTTTACTGATCTTATCCGTTCTGACAGGTGTTAGAGAAAATGTCAAATTAGTTTGAATTTCCATTTCCCCTTTCTCCTCCTACTGGGTTTCCTTGTAGAGACTAGATAAGAACGTTTATGCCTAATCTTTATTGCATCTTGTGTAATGTGTACTTTTTCTTCTCCACCTTAAGTTCTGGGCGCACTATGCTACCAGCCCTGCCCATGTTCCCTCAGATCCACAGATGAAAGACACAAACACACATTAGCTTATTTTTGATGTGCTTTAGCTCAATGGCCAGACTCTTCTCAATCTTCCTCCGCTGTCGTACCCATATTTTCATGCCCACCCAGCTCAGCACCCTATGTCTGCCCTCAACTTTTCATTGCTCAATTACCTTTAGTCCTGGACCAACCCTTCTAATTCTGCCCTTTACTTGTTCAGCCCTCTAAATTTCCCCTCATCTTAATGATGTTTTTAATCTCCCGTCTGCTACCCCAGGCCCAGACTGGGAAGTGGCCCATGGCCATTGCACCTGAGATTTCACATGGCTGAGGGATCTTTCTCCCCCTGAAGCATGATGAATCTTTTCTCCTCTCCTGCGTCTGCTAGCCTGCCTGTGAGAAAACTGGAAGTCCTATCTATTTTGCCCAGCTCATTAGCTGCTAGCATCTTTATTGATCGATCAGGAACTAATTGAAGAACAGGACCTTCAGTGTTCTCACGCAGAGTCCCGATCAAAACATCAACCCCCTACAATCTTGTTATGCTATGTTTGGTTAATTTCATTGAGAAGCCTGCTCTTTTTTGGAAGAACAGTAGATCTCAGGGAGACAGTAGGTGGGAGAGGTGTTGAAAAGAGGGAATGGAAAGGAGGCTGTAGTCAGGATGTACTGAATATTACAAGAATAAAATTATTTGTAAAAGGAATCCACTTATATTTTTCTTCTAAGGAAATATAACCAAATTAATTCCTATAAATTTCTTTAATTTAACATTTGATAACTTTATATATGAACACTATCTAATCTCACTTATCCCTTTCCCCCAAACTTATCTCATGTTCTACATACCAAATTCATGATTATTATTGTAGAACACACATAAAACTATATGCACATATATAAACACAATATACATACACAAATGCAACCTGGTAAATCCATTTAGCATTATATATATATATATAAATACACACACACACACACACACACACACACACACATATATATGTGTGTGTGTGTGTGTGTGTGTGTGTGTGTGTGCGTGTGTTTAGTTCTGATACTTAATTTTAGATCTCCTATGTAGGAGATTATCTCTGTAGGAAACACCTAATTCTCCTTCACACATCAGACATGGTTTGTGATGGTTTGAATAAAAATGTCTCCCATATACTCATATATTTGGATGCTTAGTCACCAGAAAGTAGAACTGTCTGTAAGGATTAGAAAGATGAGATGTGGCCTTGTTGCATTAGGTGTGCCCTTGTTGGAGAAACTGTAGCATTGGAGTTGGTATTGGAGTTTCAAAAAGTCTGTTGTTATTATTGTTTTAATTTTTTATCTATTTATATCCCAAATGCTAACTCCCCTCATAGACCCCCCTCAGAGAATCCCTCCCCCATCCCCATGCTGTTCTCCTCTGAGAGGGTGGGAAACCTCCTCTGGGTATCCCTGAATCCTTATGCATCATCTCTGCCAGATCAGGCACATCTTTCTTCACTGAAGCCAGACAAGGTGACCATGTTGGGGAGTAGATACCACAGTCAGGCTACAGCTTTAGGGAAAGCCTCTGCTCCAGTTGTTGGGGCAGTTGTTGGGGGTCCCACATGGAGACTGAGCTGCATATCTGCTACATATGTGCTGGGGGCCTCGTTCCAGCCTATGTTTTTTATTTTTCCGGTTGGTGGCTAAGTCTCTGAGAGCTCCCAGGGTTCTAGTTTAGTTGATTCTGTTGGCCTTGCTGTGGGGTCCCGATCCTCTTCAGAGCTATCAATCTTTCCCTCTACTCTTTCATAAAAGTCTCTGACCTCTGTTAAATATTTGGCTGTGGGTTTCTGCATCAGTTTCTGTTAGCTGCAACATGGAGCCTTTGTGGGCACCCATACACAAATATGCATACACTTTCACATACGCACAGCCATGTAAGTACAATAAAATAAATCTTTAAACATAGAAAGAAATGAATGAACTAAAAACAAGGAGAGGTTGTTATCTCACTGGATATAGGAATGTGGACAGCTATCATGTTGGTTGGAGAAGAAGACAGCATCTGCATTCCTGCCATGGTAAAACAGAGGTAAAAATGTTCTTCACCTGGTAGAAAGAAGAATCCATGTGCTTCTAGACATTCACCATAAAATACTATACGATTTGACAAGAAGCCTGTGACGTGCTCTGTGTCTGTGCAACCTACTCAGAGGTATTAATCATGCCTTCAAACAAGCAGAGGAAGATGGTTCATGAAAACAAACCCATAAATGTACAAAAGAAACAAGGCCAATTAACTGAAATTGTTAACTTACTTTTCAATTTATATAATTGAGTCATCAAATTTCACCAGACATTTGAGGTAAACTCCCCAAGACAGAGTATCCAGAGAATCATGAGAAATCACTTTAGCCATATACTTTTGATTGCCATAATCAGCAGAAATTGTGTGAGCTACATTTAAGACAAAGCACATTCACTTTACATATTCTCAGGTCATTTCATATCTCTCCAGAAATGTAGTGGTAACAGCTGCATTCATTGGGAACAAATCTTCCATACTACATCTATGATCTAGTCTCTTCGAGAACCATGTTCACAGATAATACTCAGTAATCATGCTTCACCATTCATCTTTATATTCTTTAATCCAATCAGGTTAACACCTGAAATTTGATGTCATGTGATCTAATTTGATAACTTAAAAGAAACAGAAATTACGCTGCTCTCAGCATCTAAAATATTTATACTTCATGTAAACACCACAAACATCGATGGAGCTTTCACTTTCTGGGTATGCATGGCTTTCTCTTAGCAGACAAAAGTTTTCTAATGTAGTACTAGTCATTGATAAAAGGGCTCACATTTGTGTTTTTCTTACTCATTTTATGAAAAACTCTTGAGTATGTTCTATAGAAAATGCACAGATAACTTAAGAAAGAAGAAATGTGGATCAAAAGAAAATATTCTAAGCCCAGGAAAGAATAGAAATGATGTCCCAGAATGTAGCTTGCAGCATCCCTAGAAATCAATCAGCTCAAGTGAGAGTAGCAAATCAGTGGGCTATTGTAGTATGTCTTCAAGAAACGTGGGAGCACATTTCAGTAAGAATTTATAGAGATTGTGATCATATGACGAATAAGCTCACCTTTTCCACAGCAGGAAATAAATTAACTAGATACTCTATGGAAGAATAAGCAAACATCTATCAAGAAGTATCCAAATGAATCATACTTCAAACAATTGGTAGAATCTATAAGAAAACACATTTGCATATAGTCTTAGAATATCTTCTCTGGTTTAGTGCATTCTGAGTAAGACTTAATTCTATTAAATCCTATAATTAACAATATTCAGATAATTGCATTTTTGTAAATTTTCATTTTTACTTTTAAAAAAATCAACCATAATCAAGATATTGTATCATTAGCATGCAGACGAGAGTATTTCTCCATTTGTTAACCTTCCTTATATTTTTGATCTCTCATATGAATCTGAAGTTATGATGTAAAGGAAAAAATATAAATTTATCATCTTTTGACTTTCATCTTGGAGATTTAGTTTAATTTGAGCATTGCATGAAAAACTGAGTATTTGAAGTCTGAGAGTTAAGAGACCACACATGATTCATTTGCTCTTTATAGTTCCTATTGTTGCGATAGCAGAGATGTAAGAAGTAGCTGCTGGTCCTCTGCTTGAATTGATTGACATGCAAGAAGCACACTTGAGCCCATGCCTCATCGGGAAACAGAATCAAGTCAATTTTTTATTCAAAGCAGAATTTATCGCAGCATACCATAGATCTCTAGCCATGACGTACAGTGACATTAAAATGAAAATCTCACTGCCTGGTAAGGATAATCTTTTTCTGGAGGTATTAACGAGAGTAGTCCTATCAACCCTGAAATATTATGTTATTACTACTGCTTGTCGTTTCACTCCATAATTAATAGTAAAAGATACAATATGCTTGAGTCATATAGAATAAAAAACAAAACAACAACAAAAAAAACCCTCAAGGTGATACTGATCAGCTTCATACCTATGAGCTATTTTTTATATTGCTGAAAAGTACCATCCAGAAGGCAAAAGTAACTATGAGTCTTACCCATCTATGAATCTTTGTGAGCTAAAATAATGACTGACATGAAAGGATATGCCCTCAAGCACAATAGTGGAATGACTGTCAAGGAGTGACCAACAACTTTTCCATTAGATTTAAGCTCCCTTTTACAAGATGGAACCCACACTTATTAGGGCCAAAAAGTTATTCTAAGACTGGTGATATACCCTAGAGTAATGCCTACTACTATTATGATAAATTGACATAATACTAAATCAATCTGCGAAGATTTATTCACTAAGATATCTCTCAAATCTCATTAGGGAAACATTTTTTGGTAGTAGATGTTAATTAATACAGACTCCACTAATTGATGAAAGTGCAGAAAACTAGTCTGGATGCTAATCCCTTAATTCAGTGTCTATATCAAACTCCTCCTCCAAATAATCAGGGATCATCACAGAAAAGGGTGCAGAAAGATTATGAGAGACAGAGGAAAAAGACTGAACAAGAAGGCTGCACAAATGAACTCGCAGTAATTGTGACAGCATGTGCAATATTTGTGCAAGCTCAAATTAATTATATTTCAGAATGGAGAAAGAAGGTGAGATAAAGTCCCCACTCAGGTCAAAGAACAATCAACATTTGAGAGCTTCTGGGAGAAAACAAAAGTCAATTTACTCTAAGCATGGTCCAATGGTAGGTCAATTATGCTTCAGTGGATGACCTCATAACCAAATTTATATGTGCAGCATAAATTGGACCTCATAGCATTATAAAACAAATGTCTTAGTCCTGGATTGGTAGTTAAGGAGAAGTATATCTGGCAGAAGTTTTAGGTAGGTATAAGATTGATCAAAATACAAAACTCTGAAAACTAAAGAATATGTCTAATAAATAAATACACAGGTACTGCTATAGGCCTTGATTTTAGGGATTGTTTTATGTACATATCAAATGACTATGCAGTTGACTTACATAAAACTATAGAACAGAATATGTTACAGTACGAAAAAGCAAAACTACTAATATGGCTTTAGAAATAGGAGTTTTGAAGTGTGTTGCACCAGGGTTAATGTCTAAAACTGATAGAGAAGAAGGAGGTTTAAATAAAGTACTGTTTTTAAGATTCCACAGTAATCAGTTTAAGAACGAAAATAGTATATAAAAAAAACTCAAGAGTGCAGCTGGAGAAGTAGCTCATTGGTTAAGAGGTCATACTACTTTTCCAGAAAACCTGAGTTCCGTTTCTAGGACCTAATTTTTGGTATGGTTTCCATTTGTTGAAACACCTGTTCCATGGGCTATGGTACCCTCTGGTGGGCTTTGCTAGCATTCAATATGACAAACATTCTCCACTCACATACCCCCTAACATAAACAATATTAATGAATAATTAAGCTCCAATAAGGCAAAGGACTAGGATAAAACAGCAACCAACATTTTGGGAAAAGATCTTTACCAATCCTATATCAGATAGAGGCTAATATCCAATATATACAAAGAACTCAAGAAGTTAGACTCCAGAAAATCAAATAACCCTATGAAAAATGGAGTATAGAGCTAAACAAAGAATTTTCAACTACGAATACCGAATGGTTGAGATGCACCTAAAGAAATGCTCAACATCCTTAGTTATCAGGGAAATGCAAATCGAAACAACCCTGAGATTCCACCTCACATCAGTCACAATGGCTAAAATCAAAAAGTCAGGTGACAGCAGATGATGGCGAGGTTGTAGAAAAAGAGGAACACTCCTCCATTGCTGGTTTGGGATTGCAATCTGGTACAACCACTCTGGAAATCAGTTTGGCAGTTCCTCTGGAAAGTGGATATAGTACTACCTGCGGACCCAGCTATACCACACCTGGGCATATACCCAGAAGATGCTCCAACATGTAATAAGGATACATGATCCACTATGTTCATCCCAGCTTTGTTTATAATAGCCAGAAGCTGAAAACAACCCAGATGTCCTTCATAAGAGGAATGTATATAGAAAATGTGGTACATTTACACAATTGAGTACTACTTAATTATTAAAAACAATGAATTCATGAAATTCTTAGGGAAATGGATGGAATTAGAAAATATCATCCTGAGTGAGGTAATCCAATCACAAAAAAACCCACAGGGTATGCATTCACTGTTAAGTGGACATTAGCCCAAAAGCTCAGAATACCCAAGATACAATTCACAGACCACATGAAGCTCAAGAAGGAAGAACAAAGTGTGGATGCTTCTGTCCTTAGAAGGAGGAACAAAATACTCAAGGGAAGAAATATGGAGACAAAATATGGAGCAGAGACTGAAGGAAGGACAATTCATAGACTGTTCCACCTGGAGATCCATTCCATACACAGATACCAAATCCAGACACTACTCCAGATGTCAAGAAGTGTTTGCTGACAGGAACCTGATATAGCTGTCTCCTAGAGACTCTACCTGAGTCTGATAAATATAGAGGCAGATGCTTGCAGCCAACCATTGGAGTAAGCACAGGATCCCCAATGGAAAAGTTAGAGTAAAGACTGAAGGAATTGAAGGGGTATGCATCCCCTTAGGAAGAACAACTATATCAACCAACCAGATCCCCCAGAGCTCCCAGGGACTAAACCACCAACCAAAGAGTACACATGGAGCTAACCATAGCTCCAGCTGCATATATAGCAGAGAATGGCCTTGTTGGACACCAGAGGGAAGAGAGGTCATTGGTCCTGGGAAGGCTCTCTGCCCCAGTGTAGGGGAATGCCAGGGCAGGGAGGTGAAAGTGGGTGGGTGGGTGAGGGAGCACCCTAATAGAAGCAAGGAGAGAGAAAATGGGATAGGGGTTTTCCATAGGGGAAGCTGGGAAAAGAGGATAACATTTGAAATATAAATAAATAAAATATCCAATAAAAAATGAAAGTGTTTCGGGAGAAAAGTCACTTGTCTAATGACAGATTATTAATTTCAAACAGAATAAAGTAAATTTTATGAGTCAAATAATATCACAAGTATATACAAAATAACATAAGATAGTTCAAGATCTATCTGTATATAACACAGACTTATTATAGTTTCATGATAAAGCTGTTTAATTTTCAAATTTCATAAATATTTTTATATTTCAACAAGGCATAATAAGCAAATATTCTTGGTTTTTTCCTACTTCTGCATGTCAACTAAAATATTTTAAGTATTGCATCACTTTTGAAAATATTCTAGTTTGGAAAAATATTAGCAATGCTTTTAAATATATTCCTCTAGTACATTTAAGTGAGACCCCTTAATCCCTCTTCCATCCTCTGAAACACAGCAGAAGGAGACTTAATGAGTGTGTAGAAGATGCTGCATGAACTCGAATTGTTAAATTCAGGACCACATTAAACAAGCACATTAAGTAGATAGAGCTACACATATGCTATTGTTTGCTGATATTTAATGTAATTCACAAGTCATTGAATATTATTAAAGAAATCTAAAATTTTCATGAATCTTATACTGGAATATTATTGAAACAGTTTCTAGTTGGAGCCCTTCCGGTATGACAGAAGGAGGTCCATTTGTCAAAGCACTTGTTATGGAAATAGCTAATTATTTTAATCAGGTTCAATGGGTAGGATGCAAATGATGTCCCTGAGGCTTACACTTCCAATTTGAAATTACATGGTAAGTAATTACTGGGTATGAGATTTCCATCTTAATATATATTAAAAGAAATAATAAACCTCCTAATACACACTTGCAGTTTTAAAAGGCTTATAGACCTGGAGAAATGTGTTTCATATTTCTCACAGAAAATAATGTCTTAAATAGATCATAGAAATACAGATATCTTGCTTATAAATACACATAATGATTTTCCTCAGAAGTCTACTGGTATTAAGAACTATTAGGAAAAGCATTAGTAACTGCACTTAAACTCTCATGTGTTTCAGATTTTTGAAAGTCAATGTATCAGAAGTAGATTCAGTCTGAAAGCAAAAATCTGAGAGCGAAAGAAAAATCTCACAGTTTCCTTGGCTTTCATCTTCATTTGGAGCTTTCTGGAAAGCCTCTCTTGAGGGACAGAAATAACCTGTAGAGCAGCACACGAACTACCTCAAAAATTAGACCTTTTCTCACTCTTATGAATATAGCTCCCTCTCTTAGTTTGTTTGATTATGCTACTCAGTGTTCCTAGGAAGAAGGCCTGCCTCATTTCATTTGAGCTGCACAGTTCTTGTTTTCAGTCAAAATGTATTGGAAAGGATACTACCTCTTTGTTATAAATTTGAGAATGCTTGAGTTTCTTCATCAACTTTATGGCCTAACTGGTGATATAGCAAATGTGGTTGTGGATGTGTGTGTGTGTGTGTGTGTGTGTGTGTGTGTGTGTGTGTGTGTTTGTATAGCTTTCCATTCCTGCCTGATAAATATATGGCATGGTCACTGTTTCTGCAGTTTTGTTGAGGAATAACCGACACAGTACAAGATATTTTTAAGATCTTGTGGTATATTCCATCCTGACCCATGTGAGCACGTGGGAAGCCAGTACCCTTACTGATTTAGTTATCTTTCCCTTTAGTCCTCCCATACTCCCATACTCACTCATCTGCTCTTGTCCTGTAAGGTCCTCTCAACCTCTGCACATTCTGCCAAAGCAGATCATATCATTTTCTAAGAGTCTAAAAATAGAATCATATAGCGGTTCTTTCTGTTTGGTTTCTTTATTGAGACTAACTCCTTTGAGATGTCTCCCTGCCATTGCTTATATCAAGAATTCATTTTACTAGTGAAGAGTGATAAATGGTATGAAACTACAGCCATTTAAAAAATACACATTAATACACAATGAACACCAAATGTGGGCTTATTTTAAATAGAGATGCTTAAAAAATATGAACACTGAGCTGTTTTCATCAGCACTGGGCAAAGATGTAGGGGTAAATCCCAGCACAGTCCTGGAAATACAATGTATTTCCATGAGGAGCTGTCAAGTTGTTTTTCAGAGTGATTGTATTACTTTACATATAAACAACTGCATATGAGTTCAATTCTACTGCATTCTTCAACTAGACTCACTAAAGCCAGTGTCTTAATTTTTAGCCATTGCAACACATGTTCAATGACATTTCATCTAATTTTTATTTTACTTTGTAATTTTGATTACAATGGTGTTGAATACTTTTTCATATATTTTCTGCCACTGTAAAACTCATGCTTTCATGAATGTTTTGATATTTTTATGGAGTTTATTATTTCTTAATAAATAAAATATTGTAATAATTCTTTACGTATTGCAAATGTAAAAGCTGGCCTAGAATCTTGACTTGCAAATGTATTCTGCCAGTTAGGGTCTTGGTTTTTGATTCACTTAAATTTGACTCTGAGTTATTTACATTTTCCGTAATGTAGAGTTTAACCAATATTCTAGGATAAATAATTTTGGTGTTGCACTTAAAAATGTTTTGCCTAAACTTAGTACAAATAGGGTTTTTTTTTTTATTATGTATTCCAGGGTTTAGAAATAATTGTAGCTTTTTTAAGTTTAATTTTATGTCTTTTTTTTATTAGATATTTTCTTTATTTACATTTCAAATGATATCCCTTTTCCTGATTTCCCCTCTGGAAAAAAACCTATTTCCTTCCCCCTGCCCTTGCTCACGAACCAACCCTCTCCCACTTCCTGGCCCTGGCATTCCCCTAAACTGGGGCATAGAGCCTTCACAGGACCAAGGGCCTTTCCTCCCATTGATGACAGACTAGGCCATCCTTTGCTATATATGCAGATGGAGCCATGAGTCCCACCATGTTTACTCTTTGGTTTGTGGTTTAGTCCCTGAGAGCTCTGTGGGTAATGATTAGTTCATATTATTGTTCCTCCTATGAGGCTGCAAACCCCTTCAACTCCATGAGTCCCTTCCCTAGCTCCTTCATTGGGGACTATGTGCTCATTCCAAGGATGGCTGTGAACCTCTACTTCTGTTTTAGTCAGGCACTGGCATAGCCCTACAATCTATTTCAAATGAGTCTATAGTGGGGTGAGAATGACCCTAAATTCTTCTTTTAGAGGCAAATAGATAACCAATCCAAATATACAGAAAAATCTTGGCTGTTCATGAGACTACCTCATATGTCAGCACAATTTGTGTTTGTGTAATTCTTCATGCTTAGAATCTATTTAGGTCTTTACATCTGCACCTATATTATAAAGGTTAAGTGTAAAGGTTTCCTGCTTTTTTGCAAGAACTCAGAATCCAGTGTGCATGGTCCTAAAGTCACTGATGCTCAGTTTGTGTTTATTGTGTGTATTGTCTCTTAGTATATTTTCACAACATTAATCCTTAGTGAATATAGCATGTGCGGGTAATATCTAATCCATTACTATTTCTGAATAGTTTATTATTTACTTAATATATTGTAGTTTGCATTTCTAGAAATACAGTGCCTTTCTCTAGTTACCTTGTTTCTACCTGACACACACAATATATAGAAAGTGTTATAACAATTGCTTTCAAGTCATTTATTTGTTAATTCCAGCAAAGGAATTTTTCTGGTTTTGCCTGTCTACTACATTTGATTCACATTCAAATACGTCCCATATTGTTGAATGTTCTGTACGTTCTGTTTTCTGTATCCACTTGAGCTCATTTGTCTTATTTAATTTCTTTTCTCAGAAATATTTTGGTCCTTCTGGATTTTGTTTAAATTTTTTAATAAAAGAGACCAATTCAGATGTTTAATCCAAGAAACCCTTGTTTTTCTGTGTCTGGAACATTTTTCTTAGCATGGTTATTTCCAGTTCTATTCATGTTGTCATAAACAGAAGGATTCATCCATTTCTGGAGCTGAATGGTATTCTGTTGTAAGGATCTTCTGTACTCATGAGTTGGTACTTATTTTCAACCTCCATGTCTTGGAATTTATAAAAGCATTCCTATGATTATGAAAATGAAGGTGCCTTTTTCACGTGGAGACATCACTTCCTTCTGATATATACACAGGACTGAAATGAATAGATCATATAGTAATTCTAATTATAGTTTTCTCAAGAACATTTATATTGCTTTCCATACAACTATAGGAGTTTACCTTCAGAATTTGTTTTTTTTTCCTGTAGAAAGTATCACGCTCTGTCTAGATTCTGTCATATCATGCTTTCCTGTGGGATTCCTCTCAAGACAGTGACCTGACAGTGGTGGAATACATCTAGCTGGACATTGCTTATTCAGGCAGAATAACATCCTGGTCCCTATTACTAAAGTCAGGACCAAAAGCAACATTCTTTTGAATCATCTGTACCATGATTGTGTATATATATATATATATATATATATATATATATATATATACACATATATATATGTGTGTGTGTATGTATGTGTGTGTATTGTATGTGTGTATACATATATATATACATATATATAAGATTATCATGTATATCAAATTATCAGCAACATGGAATAACAAATATGGTTTAAAATATAAATCTCAAAAATAATGGCTAATTTTTTAAGCAATAAGCAGTGAATAGTTAGGTTGAAATAAATTATTCCAAAGCGGACTTAATTGGCAGATATTTTCTTAATTTATTTCTCCCAAGAGTAGGCAAAATATCCTGTACTTATGGAAACATGATTCTATAATGAATGAACTCCAGCCACCCTTGTCCCTTTGAGGGAAACTGAAGCTACTTAGAATTTGTGGTGTCTTCTATACTTGTGAATGTTAGTTTAAGTCCACTAGCTTGATATTACAGTGATTTATATGCCAGGGTTTGCAGAAGGTTGATGTATAAATTAATAAATGTAAATGTCACAATTTATGGAAAAATATATGGTATTTCTTTACTCACTTCTGTATGAGTCCAGTTGCATGCACTGTGTTCTATTGGATCAATTACTATCTTTCAAATAAATCTAAGGAAGAGTTACTCTTTCCAAAACAGATAAAAAACCCACCTATTTCTTTACTCTAAGAATGATTCCAAATAAGTATCTGTATATATAAACTTTGACATAGTTGTGCCTACCTTTTTCCCAGGGATAAAGTGAAATTTTCTATAAAATTGTATGATTTTGTTTTAATTCTTATAGAAAAAACTGGGATAATTCTTCCTGAGCTCTGAAAGTTTGTTATAAACTTTCTTGCCATCATTTACCATAGCTAACCTTCATACACTCTAGAAGTTGTGTCTAATTTCTCATTTTGAACCATTGTTTTTATTTAATCATACTAACATTTAGAAGATATCAGAATTTAACACAAGGACCTAGTCATATCCCATTACTGTCTTTATATATCTGCAGTTGAGATTCCAATTTTAGAAATCATTTAAAGAAAGTAATTAAAAGATTTGATCGATTTATTCTATATATATAAAACAAACTACAAATGAGTATTAGAACCTGATATTTAAGTGAGCATTGTTTACAAAACAATGTTTAAACATTTGCAGTATAAAGTTACTGATATTAAAAGATTCAAGACCATTGAACAAGAAAATGTAATTTAACTTAGTAAGATGAAAGTTTGAATTTAGTTCCTTAAAAAGATCCTCTTAGTGAAACTTTAAAGGGTATATTGACATTAAACTTTTCTACTCATCACTTGAGAAGCAGTCATGTGTCAGTTCCATGTAGTTCCTCTCTTCAAAAATACTATGAACTATATTGCTGAGACCAGTGTGATTTGTGCCACCACTTTGCAAAAATAGTCTGGCATTATCAATTAAAATTAAATGTGTGTATAGAAATGGGCCAGTCATTTCCTCCTAGATATATCCAGAACTCATGGAATATATTTATGCATCAAGAGACAGCTACCGGCAGGCATTCTGATCTTTTTATTTGCAACAACACAATGCCAATAGGAGTAAATCAAGAAAATACCTGTGGAATACTTCACAACGACCACAGACTGCAATGGAAAGCAAATCACTGCATCCACTGTAACAACCATGGGAAGGAAGCCACAGATGGAGACACACACACTGAATGACTGATGTTTAAAGCTGTAATGTTAAAAGGCAAAATGAAAGCTCCTGCTTGTATAGATATATTCATACTGTAAAACTGTACATTATAAAAAGCCATTGGTTTGAAGGATAACAGGAAGGCTTTGGAATGCTTAGGAGGGTTCTAGGTCTTGGACTCGGCAGTGGCATTTTTTTTTCTTTACAATTATTCATCAGTTTTACTGCTTTGTATATTTTTCAACATGAACATTTTACTTCAAAGAGCTATTTTAAAATAATATCAATTACCACTCAAGGTAAATAGCAAAGCATTTACTCCAAAATTATGAAATATATCCATTTCATCTAAAAAGAAGTAATTAAATCAAAATGAAGCTTTTTATCAGAGAACAAAGCTAAATGCCATGTGGGAAAGAAGGCAAAAACCAAATTAATTCTTCATTAAAGAAAAAGCTGTACATTGATAACAGTTTTAGACTTGACATGCAAATTCATTTAAAGCCATGATACTCAAATAATTTAAAGCCCTTAGTAAAATTAATAAGATAATAAAAGAAATGAGAAAATTTGAGTTATTCAAATTCAGAGGTTTTGTCAGAAAATTTTGACCCTGAGAAAACATGTGCTATTTTTCAGTTATTAACAACACTGTGCCATTAAAGTTGATACTTTCCTAGTCCAGTCTCTTGGCAGACCAACGCGGCTCTTAAAATGAAGTATGGGTGGAGAGTGGTTGTCTGGTGCTGAGAATGAAAATAAAGAATAATGCATTGGTTTGCACTTAATGTTACTATTGCTTTAACTCTAGAAAAGCTGCTTAGATTTGCAATATTACTAGTCCTTTCTTCCCTTGTTTATAGAATATGTATAATAATAGTAACTTTTACATATAGATATCCATAAGCACACACATATACAAGGAAACAAAATTGTTATCAGTCAGATGCTCCTCTGATGTGCTGCTCTCTAGCTAAACTTATTAAAGTTCACACAAAGGGAACTTCTAAAGACTATGAACTTCTTTTAGCTTGAGCAAGAGCCTAAGGAAGATCATTCATCAATAATGATTTTCTACTACATGTCTTTTTTTTCAATGTTCTGCTGAATGTACAAAATTTGAAATACAATCACATACTGAAAGTTAAAATGCTTATAAGGTAAAAAAAGAAAAATATGAGGAAATAACCTTCTGGTTAACAATTAGAGTCATAGGATTGAAGGAAATACAGATTTCCAAGATAGTTTGCATTTCAGGAAAACTGATAAAACAATAAATGTATTATACAAATTTCCTGAACATTCTGCATTTATTTGTTATATATGACAAACCAGAATATATGAAAGACTCATACATTGTAAATGATGTACAGTGTTCAAAACTGCACACCCTTAGCAACCAGTATCTATCTTAAGAGTTGATTAATAAGAACTCAACATGTTCATCTCTGAGTTTTAGAATGATTTTTCCAAAATTTTACAATTAATAATATCCTATACTGCACAAATCAACTTTTTAAAACAAATTTATCAATAGCATGCCATCTTGTGTTTCTTGAATTCCCTGTTAACTCTTCAGTATCTACAGACTTAAAGTTCAAAGACCTGAACTTGCTTCATAAAGCCACAAAATATAGTCTTTACCTACACGTTAACTGCCATCCTTAATGACCCCACCTCTCCAGGCAAATCCAAATGGGTGCATGCTCCTGTGACTTAAAGTGGTCGACTTTCCCAAAAACATTGTGTTCTTTCTTGTTTTTTTACCAATGTAATAAATCTGAAACAAAGCCGCACAGTTCATCTTTTTAGCACCAAATAGCTCTATTTCATCTTCTAGGCCATATTATACATTTCTTTAAAGGAAATCCAGTGTTTCTTTGTTAATCATTTACTTTCCTGTACATAATGCTAAAGGGTACATATATCACTATCACTGTTTTTGTAGTAACTCCTACTGAGTAGAAAAAGGCCATTAATTTGAGATAGAGTGAGGGGGGGTATTGCCGGGTTTTGAGATAAGAGATGTGTAAAGAGTTGGAGAGAAGAAAAAAAAAAAGAAAATTGATACAACTTTTAAATTAAAGTATGTATCTTAGTCAGGGTTTCTATTCCTGCACAAACATCAAGACCAAGAAGCAAGTTGGGGAGGAAAGGGCTTATTCAGTTTACTTCCACATTGGTGTTTATCACCAAAGGAAGTCAGGACTGGAACTCAAGCAGGCCAGTAAGGAGCATCTCTCCATAGCCTCTGCATCAGCTTCAGTTGAGGAAGTGCCTCCACGAGATCCAGCTGTGGGGTATTTTCACAATTAGTGATCAAGGTGGGGGAGGGCCTCTTGTGGGTGGTACCATCTCTGGGCTGGTAGTCTTGAGTTCTATTAGAGAGCAGGCTGAGCAAGCCAGGGGTAGAAAGCCAGTAAGGAACATCCCACCATAGCCTCTGCATCAGCTCCTGCTTCCTGACCTGCTTGAGTTCCAGTCCTGACTTCCTTTGGTGATAAACAGCAATGTGGAAGTGTAAGCCAAATAAACCCTTTCCTCCCCAAATTGTTTCATGGTCGTGATGTTTGTACAGGAATAGAAACCCTGACGAAGATAGTATGTTAAAATGAAAACACCTTGAAACAAAAGAAAAGATATACCCATGGTTGTATGTGTTTGTATATGTGTGAGCCGTGTGTCTGAGTACAGGTTCATTGGTAACACAGCATCAGTGGAATTCAGATGACAACCTTGGCTACAAATCCTCATACTCTATCTTGTTTGGGGCAGAGTTTCTCTGTTGTTTGCAGATATATTCCCCAGACAAGCTGGTCCTCAAGCTTCTAAGGATTTCTATTTGTTTCCCTCTCCTCTGCATGTGTTAGAACTGGGATTGTAGGCCTGTGAAACTACATATGGGTTTGGATGGATTCTGACCATTTGAACACAGAGTCCTATGCTTGTCTTGCAAGTGTTAGCCATTGAACAGTCTGTCCATCCTGAAAACAAAAGCTCCTAAACAGGAACCAACCAGATTCACTAAAACATCTAATTATATAATTATTAATTATAGCTTGATTTAATACATATAAAGGGCTTATAGAAATGCTAAGCACTCAGGTAAGAATCTCTAAAGAGGAGAGTGTGCTAATTGTAACAGTCATCCTTAACCCTAAAGTGTTTTCTAATACTGCATTACTGAAACATATATAGAAGTAAACCCTACAGATTACTTCATTACTTGTCAGTCTTACTTAAGCTACTCATTGGAATTTGAATGAGTTAATAAGTGGGTAAGTTTGCTGAATGAGCAAATGGCTGAAGATAAACTATAGTTGTTTCCCAAATGAATCTCACTTTACAAAGTTAGTTGTAGGGATTTTATAATCTACTATAGCTAGAAATTCCAAGCTATTGTCATTAAAGTTGACTGCTAAAGCTAAAAAGAGAAGCAAGCAACCTATTTTCACATGCAGCTGACAAAATACAATGGTCAGTATTGTAAAAAACGATCAACTTATACCAAAATCTGTGACTGACAACACATCAGAGTAAAAGAAGTAAGCGATATGATTTCTGCTTTAGTATTTGGAACAAAGGCCCATGGTATAATGAGGAGTCACACTTAGATTTACAGATTCCTAAAATATAAAATAATGAGGTATCCTAATTTTAGAAAATAATTTAGAGAAACTTATAAATTAATATATTAAGTATAAAAACATGTTTTATTCCTGAATCAAGTGACTCATGTAAAGTTCACCATTCTCAAGCCTACTAGTTAAATTAAGATGTCAACATTTGGAGTTCATCTGAGTAACTGCTTTTTTTTGTTATGGAATATGCTACTTAACACTACCATTTATTCTTTATTTCCTTTTCTATCTATTCTACTGTAAGAGCCTTTATAAAAGTTAGAGACCATGACATATTAATCATTATAGTCTTAGCAGTTTGCAATGAAGCTATTGTAGACAGATGGATAGATAGATGGATAGATGGATGGATGAATGGATGGATGGATGGATTAAAACATAAATAGACTTCATAAGCAAAGGCTCTGTGAGGTGTTTGTCAACTCTACCTGCCTACAAGAATCACCTGAATTTTTTTTAAATACAATAAAATTGTCTTCATTCTATCCAAAGGCACTTAAATCAGATTTCCTGGTGTGGAACTTTAATCTGTTTTCAGAGTACAAACTTTTAAGAGAAAGCTTTAGCTAGAGGTATTACTCAATAGTGGAGCACTTGCCTTATATATTTAAAGTCCTAGGGTCCTTCAACAACACTTCAATTCCACCACAAAAAAAAACAAACAAAGTAAACAAACAAACTAAAAACAGCAGCAATAATAATTTTATACTTTGCATTTTTCCTTAATAAAATTCCTTAAAAAAGAAACTGGATCACTTAGTCCAATCAAAAGTTTCTCTTTGCTAATACATATTGGATGGTTTTATATATACCCAGCATTCCAAGTTTCTTAAACAAAATTTTTTATTAATAAATATTTAATGTTGGACAAATTATAATGATGCTTAATGGAGACAGAATGAGCTTTGAAAGTAGATTACCTTTCTGAAAAAATTTACCATAGAAGGCACTTATTCTTTTTGTCTTCTATTGACTGAACATTTTTCATACTACCTTATAATATTTTGCCAAATATTTGACTTATAGAGAAATTGTGCCCTCTTAATTGCATCTCCACTAACTCTAGTATCTATCTAGTTTGGGCTTTATAAGTACATTGGGTTGCTTACTTCTTGTTATATTTAAACAATTTTACAGTTTGTGAGAAATTCATACAATAGCATCATATCTCTATTATGCCAACCATCCCTCACCCCTTCAACTTCTCTCATATCCCCTACTCATAAATTCATGGTTTCTTCTTTGCTTATTATTGTGACATATGTAAATATATATATACACAAATATATATATACACACACACACACACACAAATACCATATATGTATTCACAAGAATACATGTAGCTCACTGAATCCATTTAGCTTTGATTTAAAGTATACATTGTCAGGGACAATCACTTGTAATTAGACAATTTATGGAAGATTTCAGCCCTGATGAGGACTGATTCTTCCTCTCTCACGAGGCATTGTGGTTGGACCTTGTGAACTTCCCACATTGTCATTTCAGCTTGTATTGTCATTACGCTGATCTTACTCTTCCTTTCCAAATGCCTGAGGTAAATTTATAAGGTAATTTTGCAGAATATTTGGATATATTCCCCATTAATATTAATGTCAAAATTTTTTTATCTAATTTGAAGTCCCAAAATAAATTAAATGTTGTCAGGGCTTAGATGAGTACAAAATATGATGTTTTAGGGAAAATGGCCAGTAAATGCATTTTTGATTTTGAGCTTTTGTTAATTATTGTTTTCTAGCAAGTAAAAGTTATTTACCTAGATATCACTATAAAATATTGGCATACAGCTGACTCTTATTGTAGAAACTGCTATTAATTTGGTATTTTAAGATGAATTACTAGTAATAAGCCAAAAATCAAGATCAAAAAGCATAAACGCATACAAGATTAAAAATCTATCATACTGTTTCAGAAATGCCTGTGAAATCCTCTAGGTAGTTCTGATTATGACATAATTAAATTCAGCATGTGAGAGGCATAACAGAATTCTAAGAATTCATCAATAATTATTCCAACTTGAAAGAGAAATTTGAAAACTAAAGGCTATAGATAAGACAAAATATCAAATGTCTTATTTTTAAGAGGCAAGAATCATTAAAAGTTCTGTGCAATATTTAATAGTCAATGGGAAAACAAGAAGATATGGTCTGAGGGATCAATACTGGCAGGATCTTGAAAATAAGCTCTTGTAACTAATTAGCTGTCAGTAACAATATCACAAGGAAAAGAGACACCCCAATGTAAACACAGGAAATCAAGAAATCTGATCTTTTCAATAATCTTAAAGCTTTGGGGGCTTGGTTTATGCATAAAGAGGAAATGATGAATATTGAGGAAGAAATTAACCAATCTGTCAGAAGATATCTATGAGAACTTGATGCAAGAAGGAGACCTCCAGTCAATCAGCTTTCCTTGCCTGTTCCCCTATCAGCCACCATCACCACACTGCCACATATTCAGACCACTGGGAATTCTGAGGGAACTTTCGGAAGGGAACTGTCCAGCCTGTTACCTTCGTGTTCCACAAAGCCACCTCACTCAAAGCTAGAAACTGGACCACATATATCTGGATTCTGAACCCTACTTGAGAAAGACTTCCAGCATCATTCACCTTCCCCCTAACCTGCCTGCCTATAGCCACCTACCTTCTCTGTTTAACTGGCCCTCTTTGATGTCTGAATCTGGATCTGGGATTAGAATTTAAGGTAGTATATTTCAGAAAAGCTCCCCTGTCTCCTCCTACTTTTAGCTACTTGACCAATCACTCAAAAATGTTCTCTGCTGAAGGAAAGTATTAGTAGAGAGATTGATTTTGAAAGGCATGAATAAGGAACTCTCAAATGCAGCTTTGATTTTCAGAAGTTAATTGACATCCTGTCACTCTGAAGAAAAATCTATAAGCTTTAGGCTATCGTTTATACAAAGTATGTGAGAAAAAGATGCAGGCTAAGAAAATGAGAAATAGCTGAATCCTTCTTAGAGTGTTAGTGTATATAAACTGGATGAATATTCACATTGACTGGTGGTTTGCATGAGAATGATCTTCATAGACTAATAAGTTGGAAAACTTCATCTCCAGTTGTTATAGAACAGTTAAGAGGTATGACATTGATGCCCTTGTTGAAGGAGTTGTGTCACTGGGTTGAGGTGGAGGGGGATAGGGTTTTAGGCTTCAAAATCCTAGGCCTTTCCCAGATTTCTCACTTCTTCTTTCTTGTGAAACAAGACATAAGCTCTCAGCTAATGCTGCCGCATCATGCCTGCCTGCCTGCCTGCCTGCTTGCATGCATATGTGCCTGCATGTATGCATGCCTGACTGCCTACAACAAAGCTCCTAGCCAGACTAATGCTTGAAAACATTAGATCCCAGTAACCCCTCTTCTTTACATTTCCTTGTTCGCGGTATCATATAACAGCAACACAAAAATGACTAAGACAGAAGCCGGTTAGAGTGGGCCATTTTCTCACAGATATGATCATGCTGATTATGGAGGAAGGGAAAATATCTGAGGACTTCAGACTAGAGATAATGATTGAACACTCTGATCAGGGCTTCATGAATCAGCCTAGTTACTAGGATGTAATAGGATCTAGCAGGAGTTTGGACAGCAGTAGTGATGAGAGCAATGTAGACTATGAGGCCCAGTAAAAGGCTTCAGAGGAAACAATATTAGCAACTGCGCTAGATACTGGTGAAATTTGATAAAAAATATTACATCCTTTTGCCATTGTCCTAAGAATCTGCCTGAGACTAAGTTGAAATTTTGGGAACTACTTTTCTCAGAAAGTAGTTCTGAGAAATACTGCCTAATATTGACCTGCCACATGATTTTTTTGGGGGGAAAGTGGGTCCCCCTTATGCAGGTCTGCAGTGAAAGAAAAAAACAAAAACAACAACAGCAACAAGCACAAGCAGGATAGAAAGAAATACAAAATGCATAGTTTGGGAGCGGGCATGGGGTGGAGTACCAGGAAATTTAATGTGGAGCCAAGGCTCCTGTTAAAAGAGATAAGAAGATACTTGACTTGTAATGGAATAAAGGCTGTGGTGTCTTCAGGGCAGGACCCCCGCCAGCTAATCCAGCAGTATGTAAAAGCAAAATATCTCAGGAATTTTCGGCTCCTAAAAGCAACAACAAATCAATGCTTATGCAAATATATTTCAAAGAAGGGGCCAGGTTCCATCCCCAAAGGCAGCCAAACATGGCAATGTTTGCCATGTTTCTGGCCTTAGAATCAGGAAGTATGCAAAAGTAGGAGGGTTATACAATAGTTCTTCTCTGTTAAAACAGCTATTGAGGAGAGCTGGGTGGCAGGAGAATCCCTTCATGAAGACCCTGAGAGGCCATTGCATGTAGCTGTAAACATGAAGTATAGATTGTGGTAAAAAACCACGAGATGTTAGAGGTTCCAGAGCTGTGGGAAAGCTGCCAAGAAGAGCCGCAGACAAGGAATGAGACCAGCCTGTGAGAGAAATGTGTGATAGTCAGCAAAGCTGGAAGGACAGAACCATCTAAGCTCTGTGACATTAGACATAGAGCAACAGGATTTGGATGTTGTCCTGCTAGGATCTACTCTGCTTTGGGTCCAGTTTTTCCTCACAATTCCCCCCAAGTCTTGGTATCGAAATGTATATTCCTTCCCACTGTGTGCCGAAACACTGTAATTGTATTTTGACTGTACAGATGATTACAATTAGGAGATTATTTAGAGTCTTAGAAGAGACTTAGACTTTGAACTTTTGAAGTGTGTTGTGTTGTGACTGTGAACCTTGTGGAAACTTGTGGAGTTGAAATAAAACTAAATGGATTTTGCATTTTGATATAGACAGAAGCCTAAGGGGGACTCGAATATGGTGGTTTGAATTATTAATGCCTCCCCATAGGCTATTAGAATACTTACCCCCAACTTGTTTGAGATGTTTTAGACGGCTGAAAGCAGGTCATGGGTGATAGGATTTGAGGATGCAAATCCCAGGCCATCCCTAGTTAGCATACTCTGCTTCTAACTTGTGGATCAAAATGTGAACTCTCACATGCTGTTCCCTCCTGCCACCCTGCCATCATGCTTTGCACCATGGTCGCCTTAAACTATAATACTGCACTAAACTCACCCTTCTGGGACTTGTCTTTGTCAAGAAATCTTATCAGAGTACTATAAAATTAAATAAGAATTGAATATCTGAGTAAATTGTCAGTTATTAGCAGAGCTTTCACTAATGAGTTCCTAAACTGTGCTTGGGTTGACACAATCCCTGTCTCTCTGACTCTCTGTCATAAATAGCTAAATACATACAGACACATAGACACAGACACACACACAGTATACATATATATGTTGCTTACTGTATGTACTGCCTAGTTTTAGGTAATCTAAATTGAGAAAATGCTTCCATAAGATTGGGCTCTAGGGCAATTTTATAATAAGTGATTGATTGGGTTGAGTCCAATCCACTGTAGGTAGGACCACCCCTGAGATGGTGGTCCTGGGTTCTAAGAAAGCAGACTGAGCAAGGCGTGAAAAACAAGGCACTAATTAGCACTCTTCCATGGCCTCTGCATCAGCTCCTGCCTCCAGGTTTAGCTCCAACAGTGGCTTTTTTTCAATCTGGAAAGTTTGTAAACCCAGACTTCCGCATCCATAGGATTGGATGGTGTTCAATTTAGTGATGACGGGAGGACTGCTAGAGAGCTGTTGATTTTGTATTTATGTGAGAAGGCAAAAGAAACTAGGTGCTGATGTCAGAAAAGGACTCCAGTAGGAAGTAGCAGGGTGAATGTGTTCTCTAACAAGGATCAAAAATAGGCAGTCAAAATATCAGCCTCTTTTCCCTAGGATCTCTTTCTTTTCTTTTTTTAATTCAGAAAAACATGCTTGTTGTCTTTTTTATTGTTATTATTATTATTATTATTATTATTATTATTGTTATTTCATTTATTTATCTTTTTTTTTTACACTCCAGATTTTATTCCCCTCCAGGTCCACCCTCCGACTGTTCCACACCCATACCTCCTCCCTCCCTCGTCTTCATGAGGATGTCCCCACCTCCCACCCCTACCCCACCAGACCTCTAAACTCCCTGGGGCCCCCAGTCTCTTGAGGGTTAGGTGCTTCATCTCTGAATGAACACAGACTCGGAAGTCCTTTACAGTATGTGTGTTGGGGACCTCATATCAGTCGGTCTATGCTGCCTGTTGGTGGTCCAGTGTCTGATCTTGGGGGTCCAGATTAAGTGAGATTGCTGGTACTCCTATAGGATCACCCTCCTCCTCAACTTCTTCCAGCTTTTCCCTATTCAACCATAGGAGTCAGCTGCTTCTGTTTATTGGCTGGGTGCAAATATCTGCATCTTTCAGCTGCTTGCTGGGTCTTTCAGAGGGCAGCCAGGAGAGGTCCCTTTTGTGAGCACTTTGTAGCCTCAGTAATAGTGTCAGGCCTTGGGACCACCCCTTGAGCTGAATCTCACTTTGGACCTATCCCTGGACCTTCTTTTCCTCAGGCTCTTCTCCATTTCCATCCCTGCAGTTCTTTCAGACATTAACAATTATGGGTCAGAGTTTGACTGTGGGATAACAACCCCAACCCTCACTTGATGCCCTGTCTTCCTGCTGGAGGTGGGTTTTACAGGTTCTTTCTCCCCACTGTAGGGCCTTTCAACTAGGGTCCCTGATCTCTTTCTATGTGGACAGCCATTGGAAAGACACTGCCCTCTAGAGGAGGCTATTCCCCTTCAGCTCATCTTGTCAGCAAACACCCTTACAGACTTGTGCTGTGGATTCAGATCCAATCCAGTGGACAGCCAGGATTAGCCATCATTGCTACCAGCATTTACAGAGCTGCAGGAAATAAATACAGCACAATGGTGAAATGTCTTATATTATCCAGATAAGGAGAATGAACCCATGGGACAGTTAAATACTAGACTCAGAAATTCTTCTTTCATTTCATGGAACCTCAAACATTTATTTTCTCACAGCTTCCCCTACTTTGTTTATTTCCTTTACTTTTTCTTCACCAAAAAGCAAAGCAAAAAAAAAAAAAAAAAAAAAAACAGAAAAAGAAAAGTGGCTATGAGTCAAACAAAGAAACAAAAGTGAGTTATGACATTTTTCTGGAAATTTATGTGCAGCATGGCCACTGGGCACCAAGCACACAAGGTGGGAAATAACAGAAGCACGGCCTTTTTATTATATGTAAACTCTAAATTTCCTAGAGTATGGGAAATTTTATTTACAAAAAGGGAAAGGCTACAGTGTCATATACTTCTTAGATACAAAAAAAAAATCTCCTTCGTTTCACTATATTGAAAATAGATGTGGACATTTTTTTCTGAAAGTGGTAATGACTTGATCTGTGACAAAAACTAATCTATTACACAAATTTAATTTTCATTTCACTACATTGTATCCCATGAACATTTCTATCTAGTCTTTAATTAAACATGATTTGCACAAATTGAGGTCAGTTTTCATTTAGACTGCTTGCAGTGTTAATCACAGTGCACGTAGCCTTCATCAATGAAGGAGCTGCATTACACTAACACATAAGCATCTCTGTGTAATTGCAGTCTGCTCTTTAATCCTGCATATTACTAGATAAGTACACATGGGATGGCTTGCTAAATTTTCTATTGTATTAAGTATGGAATTCATTTATGTGGTTTTATGAATTTAGATTTAATATATTTTATGTTTAAAAAGCCAAGTGTATATTTAAGTGTTGAAAAGATCCTGTTACCACAGTTGGAACATTCAAGTTCAACCTGTTCAACTCTACTTTTTCTTATCTCATTTTAAACTCTGGATAAAGGTGTTGACTTGCTTTTGAAGAATCAGATGGCTTTAATTATAACTTGTTTTGTTAATTGTTATCAATGGGCACTGAGGTGCCTATAGTTGAAAGGTTTAAAGATTAGCTGCCTCTTTGATTCACATGCAGAAATTGAAAACAGTATTTATTGTGCACACATGTAGAAGACTCTATGAAACTAAGAGAGCAGTGTATGTTCATTACTACTAATATAGAAAAGTCCTGGTTATTCTCATATTGTTGGGGATTAAAATTTCATTGTTCTAAAAATTAAAGAAGCAAACAACAGTGTTGTGGGGTATTTGAAACTTAAAATGCTAATATATATATATATACACATATATGCATATACATATATGTGATATATATATATATATATAGTCATCTACTCAAAAATGAAATTACATATTACAACTATTAACATCAAACCTTGAATCAGTCCCTGTGCTGTCGTCCTGTTCAGTTCTCAAGGTTACAGCAAAAGGCTTCATTAGGCTTTCTGGAAGGGTAAGAGAAAACTGCCTTGCATTGTTTCAAGTCTACAGTGCCAAAATGTAAGATTGAGTTAGGTCAGATGGCATCACATGGTCCTTGTAATCTGTTCCCTTCCTTGTTTCATTAGACTCAGGATACCCATACTACCTCCAAATATGGAAGCCTTGTGTACATGAATACAATTTTATTCCTCCTTCTAGACACTACCATTTATATCTTGTCCTCATTTGTACTGATGAAGCTGTCCCCTCAAATCCAAAATCAGAGTTTTTTTTTTAATTTGGTCTTCTTCAGACATAAGTATTCAGTTTATTCTATATTTCGGTAATAAAAAAGACAATATATCTGACTCCATAAAAAAAAAACCCAAATGATTCTGTTTTAGAAATCAAGCTTTAATTTATTAGCTATTGATATATGATCATTTAGGAGAAATTTCAATATAAGTGATACTGAAAAACATGTCATAAACTGAGTTTTTAATGAAATGAATGGTATAGTAATTTTAATCACATTAAAATAATTTGAAATTTTAGTAAGACCAAGAGCTTAGAATTTCATGTGATTCCAAAAATACAGTATGATGAAGAGTTGGTTCAGTGATTCAGTGTGTTTGTTCTTTCAGAGAACTCTCTGAGCACCCACATCAGCAGGCATAAAAGTGCCTGTAACTCCAGGAAATCTAATACCTTCTCATAACTGACATTTGTATTATCCACACATGCATGCATACACATGCATAAATGAACACACACACACACAAACACACATGAAGAAAAATAAAATGAATCCTTAAAATTCACAATAATGTTCTTTCTTGTCCAAAATTTGCATAGAGATGAGCATAATTTACCAAATCGCTTCTGTTTTGCATGGTTTTCTATCATGTGTAATGATGGTAGAGCAAAGGTATGTCCCTCTAGTCACCCTAACTTTAGAAACTCGTGAATGAGATTAGGAAATGATCATCATTTACATTTATTATATTTTACATGTAATGAGCTTCAGCTATTAACTGTAATTTGCTTCTCATCAAAGGCAACCTATTTAGAAACTAAAACCTCTCTGTCAGTTGGAATTTTAATGAATTAAGATGAAATGAGACAGTGTTAATTGGCAGTTATTGCTGCAGGATAGGTTTGAGATCTTGTAAGAGAAGCCAATTCATCTCTCCACCAGGGTTAATTTGTTTGATTTAATTCAAGAATGCACCAGATATTTTCCCAAACTACTCATATTTATTTTCAGAACTGGGGAATGGTTTGGGTCTATTGGTCTTTTATATATATGAATTCTCATTTCTATTTGATATTCATTTAATTTGTTTTTAAAATTAAATTGTTGGCTTATGGAACATTTGTGTTATTGAAATGTGTGCACATAAACCCAAAGGAATATCACTCTTCAGACATTCTATTTAAGATACCTGTTCTTTCTAACATCTGCTTGTTTGTATCAATAAACAATCTTCTTTTCTTCTTTTTCTCCCTCAGATATAAATGAATGTGAAGCTGAGCCTTGCAGAAATGGTGGAATATGTACAGACCTTGTTGCTAACTACTCCTGTGAATGCCCAGGAGAATTTATGGGACGAAATTGTCAATATAGTAAGTGATATCATGTAAAAACATGCCCACATACCTGATGTTAGTTTTGAAGTCTGCATTTATAATAGGGTAGGACCCAAGCTATTATCATCTGCTTTGAGAATGCATGACTGATTGTAGTGAGTCATTGCATATGTGTTCTTACTATTATGCATATTCCCTGGAGGTATTATTTACTGCATAGGCATGAAGATGTAATACTTTCACTCTGGCTGTAGATCACACCCAGGCTTATTTTTACTGGTCTCTTCTCACACTTTAGTACACATGTTATTTAAACTTATGCTAACAAAAGAAGATAGTTTGGACTGAGCAGCTAATGGAACCAAATAGATTCAATCATATTTTAACATGTGAAGATAAAACAGAATACATCTTTGCTGGCACCCACACAAGCAAACTCTGGCTTCTTGGGACCTACGACAGTATAGTTCTGAGATGATGAGTACAATGGTAGGATAACCATTTATTCAAAATGCTAATAAGGAGGAAGAAATTGTTCTACAACAGATTTTTTTTTAATTAAAAATGTAAAGAAGTCACAAGACTATACGGTTCCTTTAAAATTAGCATTCTCTCTATACACAAGATTCCTGTGAATGAACGTACAGTATGACTGCATGCTTCCTCACTCTGTCTTGCAATGGATTTATATAAACAAGTTGAAATAAGAAAGATAAGTAGGAACTTGTGTCTCCCTTTCAGCTATGTCTGTAGAAGCATGCCTTGATTATTTTCCATCATTTACTTAGCATTCATTTAAAATTACTTAGCAGGCATATTTGAATGCTGTGATTGAGCATCTCCTACTACAACCTAGCCTTGACACCGTAAATACAATCATTTTAAGTACTGAGGACATGATTGATTGGTACAGCACCTGCCTTCTACATGGGGGGGGGGGGTCTTGCTTGATCACTGGCATTGAAATACTAGTAATATTTCCTATCACTTAGACTGACTGATTTTCCAAAGTCCAATTAAAAAGGAATCAAACAAATAGAAATGTCAACAAAGGAGTCCATGTCACATCATAAACTTTCTCTGGTTTTCCCTAATTTTTTATAGATCTTTCCTTTTTAGACTTTATCTTGAAGAAGATTTGTCAATACAGTTAAATGAAGCACTTGAATCATTCGTGACATAGCAAATTTAAAATGTAAAAAATATTTATTCATTTTAGTAAAACAAAATCAAGGTACTTAAACACAGAGTTAATAAATATAAAAATAAATACATGAATTATTTATCATAAATTATGGCTCATTTAGTGTAGTTGTAATGCACTTTTGCTTAATTAGAAATAAATTAATACCAAATCTTAATTTTTCTGATTTGATGCAAAAATATGAGGTTGTCATCTTGCGAAGAACTTTTTTTTTAATTTTGAGAAAAATTATAATTATTTTGAATATTGAGGATGAGCTACTTGCTGGGCATGATGGATCATGCTTTTAATTCTAAAATGTAAAATGTAAAGACAGAAAGTTCCTGAAAATTTCAAGGTTATCTAGTCTACACAGTAAATTCCAGGCATTGATATAGCCAGATTCTTCTTATCACTATCCAGCCCACACACACTAAAAAGCAACATTCCACATAGACACAAAAATGACTATCAGGTGTTAAAATTGTCTTATAATAATTTCCAATGTATTATTAGAAGTTGTTTTTTAGCTACATTTATTTTTTATACATTATACAAAATAAATAATTTCAAGTTAGAGTTTTGTGCAACACACTTGCTTTAATATGTAGTTTTTCTATTTATTGAGCATAACATTTGATTAGAGTTTAATGTTTATTTCTACTGAAATTGCCTTTGATTGACATGAATATTATTTAAGTGTTCCTCTAATATTTATTACATATAGCAAAAATTCCTCCAATTAAAGTCTTTGTGTAGAGTCCCTTGGTTATTTTCAATGACATGCTCAGGAGCCCAAAATGGTATTTTCATAAACAGCCAGGGGAAAAAATGGTAAGGTTCTGTAATGACAAATCCTTCCTTGTAAGAACAGATTCGTTTTGTCATGCATGTTTTACTGGATGTGATATTTAAATCAGGATAAAGCAATGGGAACAGAGAACATATTAGTTAACTAATCTAAAAATAACTAGACTTGTTTTCATCTGTTGAGTTTTTTTTCTCACTACAAACAACCATATACATTTCCCTCTTGAGTGTTTTAATGTGACATGATTACATTTCAGGAATGACACTCAAATGCATTTTCATCACTGACACTATTTGTGGAAATTAAAATAGCTACCCAGGGAGTTCTTATAATGCTTAGTTCCTGAATACTATGCTAAAAAATAATCAAGACTTGGATACGTTGGAGGGGGATAGACATTAAAAGCAAACCCTAAATTCTTCCATAGAAAATAAAGTAACATTTGAAATGTCAAGCTGATCTACTTTCAGGTGAATGAAATTTGTAGATAATTCTATAGACCCTTACTCTAAGAGTATCCCCTATGTTTGTAACAAAAGCTGATACGTGTGGAAATATTTTCATTAAAAGTTATATTTTTCTACCTTCATTTTTGAATAGTAAAAACCAGAACATTCACTAACAAATAGAGTAACATTTACTAACACCCAAATAGATACAATATCTACTTTTTATATATACATGTATGAATTTGTCTTTGTGCTAGTAGTATGTATGAGCAGTTTTATTTCTGTCAACATAGGCTTACTCAGTGAAAAGTGCTCCTTTTATAAATACATGTGGAATGTATGTTGTACCTGTACACTATATTGATGGCTTTGTAAAGATGAATTTATTGACAAACATTTTTGATAAACTACATCTTTTTACTAATGATCATATGATAATGTTGATTTCCATTTTAGATGTCATTGTATGTCAAGTACTCTTGTAAGTAATATGAAGTGTCTTAATCCTCTCAGACCTATTTGAAATAGGTTTCATCCATTTCCACTTCCACTTTACAGAGAAAATTGAGCTAGTGAGTTATTAAGTCATTTCCTTAGGGACCTATGGATAGTAAACTACTGTTTGACTTTATTCCAGCTAGTTGCAGCTGCAAAACCTACAATCCAACATATGCTATGGTCCTGCCAATCGTCTAACAGCAAAACGAGTGTCACGCCACATATTTTCATACACTTGCATTTGAAAAGTGACCTTAAATAGTGGTGGCAACACTGGAGAAAAGAACACAGGCTTTGCCTTCAAATAGAACTGGCAGTTAACTTTTTACTTCGGTCCTTCCTATATGATCTGAACAAGTTAATGGCTACTCTCAAGCCTCAGAGTCCTCTTCTATAAATGATTTTCTACTGATGGACATTATATTATTAGCATATATAAAATATACTTGTAGTATGGGGTATTAATAAATACCTAAAACCATCTCACAAGGATTTTCTGAGTTGTTAAAAATTATAATAGTAACGAACCCTTGGGTATCTTTATATATTTATGTTATACATTTATTTAATTTAAATATTTATTACTCACTCAAACAACTCACTTGTATATGATAACTCAGTATATTTGATCAAGAACAATGCTTATATGTCAGTGATAATGCCTCAGAGGACATAATTTTAAGGAGCATATGGTAAGAAAATCTTGAGGCATCTCCATGTTAACAAGGATGAATATTTGTAACCCAACCAAA